>VZTL01061693.1:34834-47155 GCA_013400535.1 Scopus umbretta | reverse complement strand
GTTCTAGTTTTTTTTTTTTTCTTTCTCATTGTATTTTTTGGGGGATTGGGGTGTGGGGTTGGGGGAGGAATCAGCATTTAACACCTGCTTCTGCAGAAGAAAACACTGAGCAAGATCTGGGGCCCCAGAGGAAATCTTTAGAGCAACCAAGTACCTGACTATAAGGGAATCACAACTAATGAACACTAGACAAACATGTAACATCAGAAGTTGCCAGGTGAAGACAACTAATGCAACTAATATGAAGGCCATGAATGGAAAGACAGTTGAACAGTTTTATTTATAAGGTCATCAATCTGTGCACTGCATAACGGTCAATTACTGACTGCTTAAATTACCTTGTATACTGAGACTTCATCCTGTATTCCACAGACTCTGAAAGGGCTGCTTTCTTTCCCCCACATCTTAAATTTTATCTTTGCACCCAAGAAACCAGGATTGTTTTCACATTTTGTAATCCCAATTACTATGTATAGTGGGTATTTGCTACACCAAGTTGGGTGTCCTACACAACAGTGAAGAGGAGGATGAGTGACCCTTCTGAGGAGGTTAAAAACAGTCTGTCATCCCCTCAATTCTGAGTCCATGTCCACATTGCTTGTGTTGACATGCATTAAGGAGGAGGTGCCATGAAGCTGTTCCAACCTAATTTCTCCTATGCAGGTTTTATTAGGTGGTATTTCAGGCTCTATTTATTTTTTCCACGAGTGATGATATGGCTGACATATTTAGAGGTTTATTGTTATTTAAAACCAGTTCATTAAAGGATTAATTATGGGGATACATGCTAAGCACAATCATGTTGCTGCTGTGTGAGGGCAAGTTGACCAAGGGAACCATGTTCTGCTCTCAGGTTCTGGATAAGGATTCTTTCCTGGATAAAGAGTAATTTTCTTTTGATCTTCTCTTTTTGTCTTAATGAACTCTTATTGCTAGAAGGTAGAATATCTGCTCAAACCATCAATTCTGACTTTATTCATTGCCCTCCTACTTTATTCACATCTCATGCTGGCAAAAGGTGATGAAATAACAGTACAGAAAAAGCTGGGTTTGGTTTTAAGTGTTGTGTAGCACAACGGGCTGCACAGGAACTTCTGTAGTTCTCAAAAATATTATTTGGTTCATAGAATATGAAGATACAAATACTTGCTTTGCCAAGCAATATCAATGGCTGTTCACAAATTGAGATGTGTTGAGAAGCAGTATTTCTGCATGTGATGACATCTTTCTGTTGCTGATATGATAAAACTATCCTGGTGGGTCAGCTGTTTTCTGCAAGGTGGAAGGGAAATAGAAAGCTATTCCTCTAGCGTAAAAAGAGGAAATAGGTAGTTGACAGAGAGCACAGTTGTTCCTGACATCCATTGGTCAGGAATCTGTTGGAGATTGTATACTGCCATGAAAGTTAAGCTTGCATCATAGAAAGGATGTGCGGTGCTGGAGAACAAATGTCACATTTTCATTGCATATTTGCTCAGAACGGAGCGCTCTCACAGGAAATACATTAGCCCTATTTCTTCGCCTGATGTCCTGCTAAGAAAAGAGTAAGTGACAAGGGAAGTTCATGAACTGATTTAGGAGGAAAATCTTTTTAAAATTACACAGCTTTTAAAAATTAGATGATATTAAATGCACAGTTCATTACTGTGCATATAAGAAGTGATATTCAGAACCTGTTGATATAAACTGACATGTCAATTCCTCTTCTGTTCCTTTACAGCAGCAAAATGGATATTTTTCCCACAAAGAGCTTAAAAAGTGTGCAGACAAATATCAACATAGCATTGAGAGGGTTCATGCAGACCTGAAGTAAATAGCCTAAATGACTACAGTGTTTGGATGGGAAATTGAGTGAAATATTCATCCAAATACTGCTAAAAAAATACTCACCAGAAATAATGGATACCACTAGTTGACTATGTGGAGTTCTACCTGAATTACAAACCAAATTGACACTGTTCATCAGTAATTCATTACTAGAATTTTTATTTTAAAATAAATTACAATAAAATAATGAATAATTTAATATACATCACAATGTTGAAGTGCTGAGGCAAATAACCTTGAATTCATTGCAAACACTGAATGAGGATGTAGTAAGGTAGGGGATCACTATGGAGAAAAAAGCAAAGAAAGGTGCAAGAGAAGTGTAAATTATGTTTCACAATTTCACTTGCTCTGCTACAAGCAGTATTCGCTGTTCAAAGATCACAGGTGAATAGTCCTTCCTTCCTGAGACTGAAAATCTATTGTTTAAAAAGTTAGTGTCAGCCAATTCTTTGTGAAAATTCAGAATTTTTTTTTTAACAATGCATGCTGCTAGATGAACTGTTAAATAACTGTCCTCCAAATGCAGCTTCATTATATTTTTTTGGACATTTTTTTTCTTTTTCAAAAATAGCATACTAATGGAAAAATCATATTCTTTGGCCTCTGAGTAGTAGATTTTTTTGTTTGAAGTGTAAGCTGAATTGGTTACACTTTGAAAATAGGTCAGTGGCTAGTAGAGTTTGTATAAGGTCTAAAAAGCGCTTTATCAGTGCTCATTAGACATTGTGGTTATAAGGTCTCACTCTTAAAACAAACTTGAGAGTTTCAAGCAATAATACGCTACTCCACAGTTTTTAAATATTGCATATTCATAACATTAAACAAAGTTCGATTAAAACAACAGTTACGATAGTTGCCAGGGGCCAAAATGTTTGGTCATTTGGATATGATCCAGTTTTGGTCATTATAAGGGAACAAATGCATCCAGTTTTTCTTCCTGCTGTAAACAATTAATATATTGTTGTTCTTCAGTGTGTTATAATAATCAATTGGCGTTTAGCAGGCCATGGATGAGGATCTTAGCATAACCAAACCTAATGAGAGGTTTTCGTTTAAATAAAGAAAACTGTAGAAATGGCAATCAGTTTGAACGTAGTCACTGATTTAAAACAAGCTGTTCGTTGAGTGTTTTATCATGAAAGCTCTTTAGCACTTGCATGCATTTACAGAGTGTGTCCATCCTGGTTTGCACACTGTGTGGGTGGCAGCACTGCTGGGTTTTTTTGGTTTGTTTTTTTTTTTTTTTTTTTTTTTTGTTATATCATAGCAGCTAGTAACCATGGGTTTGACTAATTTAAAAAAAGAAAGAATGAGGGTCAAGAATTATGCTTAATATTAGAGGTACAGGTACACAAAATGTTCTCCTCTGTCATATGCCTTGAGTGAAAATTAATGAATCCAGCAATTAAACAAGTATCTGATAGCAAATATGTATTTTGGCTGGGAATGATGCACGCAGAGTAGCAGAGGCAGTCACGGCATGAATGACTGCACGCCAGTCTGCCCTTAAAGGTGAGCAGCACTGGGACAGGCTTGTCTAACCTGACTGTAAAGGGGGTGTGACTCTTGACTTTTACCTAAACAAGCAGTTAGCTATTCAAGATTAGCCTTTCACTGGTTGTGAAACGCACACAAAATACCTGTGGTTTCTAATTAGTTTTCAGCACGGGTTGCTTGTTAGGAAAAACCCTTTGCCTTTATTGGAATGACAGCTTAGATTTCAATATAGAACAATGCTTGCAAACCGGTTCTGTCAATAATGGTCACTTCCTTCAAAGCAACTTTTCTAATTAATGAAATCAATTCCGAATTCACATTCCATCTGGATACTTACATAGCTGCATAGGACACTCATGAAATTGCCCTTTTATAGAAAGGCTTGTGGAGATGGCAGGGAGACATGTGCAGTCTAAAACTCTCTCCGCGTTTCGGAGAAGCGAATTCAGGATAAAATTTTTACTTCATCTCGAGAGACCATCTGAGCCTTCTTGTATTCTACTGACCTTAGAATCTTTCCTCTCAGAGAAGGCTGCCCTTCATCCTGGAGGTGGTTACTGGTGCCCGTACCTGTGCCGGGGCACCGCTGAACTTGCAGGGGCTGGCTGCAGGGATGTGTGGTCCCTATATATATGCGGTCCTCTATATAATGCTGATGCACAGGGACCGCTGCTTTTCATGTAGCTGTAGGTGTGACTGTAATTTCAACGAGATGTTTTGTGTCCAGCAGTGAAGTTGCAGATAAACTCTTACTGTCCATCTGTGCCACTTAAGTGCCGGGAACAGATCAAGACCCTGGCTACAAAGCGCAGATTTTTAGTTGTTTGCGTTTCAGGTGTTTTGTAACATTCACTAATATTTAGTAGCTTTCTTAAAAGCTGTATCTTGTTAATATTGCCTTATTTGGTTTTGTGTGTTCTCAAAAAAAAAAAAGATAATTATGTTAATCCTTGCAAGGTTTATTTTTCTTTCATATTCTTAAAGTATTTGAAAACATCAAAGTCTTTTTATGGCTTTTAATTTTATGGGCAGTCAAAATACCACAGGAAGGCCACACTTGTATGGTTTTGGCTCTGCAGATGTCTTCTTGAAGAATTAAGGCAGTCAGCAGAATGTGTAAACACCATTTCCAGCTTTTTAAGTTGATCACTAAAGCATCCTTAAGAGCAGCTTGGGAATCTAGTCCTGTAAGACAAAGTCCTCAATCATATGACTGAATGATGGTCAGGGGCTTCTGTTAAAATGTTTTAGTAACTTTGTGCTTCGCAGCAGTTAGTCAATTCTCTTGTATTTGAGATGCAGTGACTGATCACATGTATGTAACTAGTCCATTGACACATAAAATAGTGTGAATTTACTTTAACCCTAAGTTTACCTCAAATTATGACAGTAAAATTATTTAAACAAAGGTGTCATTATTCAGAAACTATAATGTGACTGCAGCAGTTATCTGACCAGGCCCTGTTCATTGTGCACATTGATGGCTTTCTACATTCTCCGGCTTCTCACATGGCAAAGAATATGTAAAGTTTGTGAAAATTTGGGGGAAGATACTGCTTTAGTGGAAAGGGGAGCATGTGCTGATATAAAAAAAGACACTTGGAGTTCTCAGGTTAATTTTATATCTTTTAAAGGAAAGAACTAGGAGAGTGGTAAATTGTCTCCTCACAGTTTTCTTAAACATAAAAAAACCCCACCACCTTGAAAACCTTAATTTATTTTTTTTTTCTGTTATTTTATTTTTGCTGTTTGGATGGGGTTTTTTTGGTCCTTTAATCACCTGGAAGGAAGTCATTCAATGAAGTCCAAACCTGTTCAAGGAGCAATGTAGGGGAAAAACTAATTATCTGATTGCCCACCTCACTGTCTTGGCAGGGCCAGCCTGATCCCCTTTCATAAGTTCAGAGATGGAAACAATGACAAGAAAGTCATTTGAGTAAAATGATGAGTAGATCACTTTATCTAAATAAGTTATGGGAAGAGGTTATCATAAAGATATTGGTTCTTGCAGACTTTGAGGAAAAAGAAAAAAGATAATATCCTGTAAAAGACCCCAAATAACCATATGAGTTGTTCCACATTTTTCACGTTTGGTTTGAATTTAATTTGGTCTTTAGAAAGTCTTAAACTTTAGAAGTTTGTACTGCATAATACGTTGACATAGCAAAGCTGTGAACTTGCAATACTGGGTTAAAATACTAATGTACGTATTTGTTTTCACCGATTAAATATTTCCCAAAACAAGGGCACAGTTTGACGTGCATTTCAGTAGTAGCAGTGTCAGGTTAAGCAGTTTATCTTCTCTCTGTGCCTACCCCTGCACTACTTCATCTATATATGCCAGCATTGTGGGTTTTATAGCCAAGTGGTGAACTGAGTGGGGAAAACAGACCTGCCTTTAAAAAAAAAAAAAAAAGTTTTTGACAAGTTATTTTTGAGTTTGACCAATTCCCCATGCCTGTTCCCTTGTGCTGAAAAGACAGCAGGGATACGAGAAGTAGCAGCAATAAGTAGCCTGGTGTAGGATCTGCCTAAAGTTACTGATTGTCTGAACGAAGCCTGACTATACTTAAAAATAGGTAGTTTTGTCCTTTGAAAGAGCATTAGAAAATGAGTACAGAGAAGTATTTAGAAGAACATGCACATCAAAAACTATTGTATGCGGTAGAATGCCTTTTTCTAAGTGTGTTTGTTTTGACTTTCATGCAGGTCTCCACCATGACAAAATATTCTCATGTTTAGGACAATTAAGAATTTATTTCCCTTGTAAAATAAATATGGATAAAAGTTGCATATAGTAAATCTGTGTGATGATATTTTCTACCCATCCAGTTTTCATAAATTGACGTATCACTTGGCTGAGCCTGTAATTCAGCGTTTCTAATGGGTTTTTAGAGAAGAAAGGCAGACCAGAAAGGTTAAATGTTTGGAAGGGTCGGGTAGCTGCCCATAAGCTATTAACAGAACTTAGATGTAGAATTTCAGCAAAGGGGGGCAAAAGAAAAGTGTGATTGATGCAGACAAATATAATATGTGGAAAACGGTCAGAAAATTGTGTTCATTTTACCTAAGCTTTTCTCATTAAAGGTGAAAAGAAAATCAATTATCTGGCTTTTAAGATCTGGGCAGTTCTGTGGAAAATGTAAAACCCCACTTCAGAAAGATCTTTGAAATTTTAGTCTGTATCCAATGAAAAGTGTGTTTTGGACCCTCACCTTCCAAAATGTTCCATGGAAGAGGAACCACCGTGCTGGGATCACGCGTTCACTTTAGTCTTGACTTGCTTTTAACCTAAGATTTGACATTAAATATAACTGAAGTAAAAAGAAGAAATATTTAAATCTGAAACTATCAAAATGGAACACTTCAAGAGTTGTAAAAGTCTCCCATCCCTTTTTTGCTCTGAGGGGAAAAGAAAAAAAACAAATCAAAACCAACAAAAACAATAAAAACAAAAGCAAAGCAAAACCAAAACAACAAAAAAAACCCAACCACAAAACCCCAACAAAACCAAACCAAACAAACCCATATTTGTTAGATGTTCAGTCTGAGCTAGTGTTTCAGCTGAAGTGGCTACACTTTCTGGAAATTTGGAGGAACCATGAAAGAATGGTTCTGTAAAAAAATTTTTTTCCCCGAAGGTCTGCTAAAGATTTATTGGGGGAAAACGAGATTACTGAAAATTGCTGATGTGATTCAGTGAAACTCCATCAGCTTTTACCACGGTATTATACAGCTGCTTGACCTGGAGCTCGCCTCTTGCCTTTCTGCCCGTCGTCTGTGTTTTAAAAATGCAACTCTGAGATCAGATCCTCACACGAGCTTTGTATCACTCTGGCCTTCACGTTTAATGAGACAGAAACAAGGAATTAGTAGGCATATGTTGCTGTTGATGGGACAACGGGCGTTCTGCGTGCGCTCCCAACCCAAGTTAAGCAGCGTGCCTTGTGCTAGAGGGGTTGGCGTTGTCAGCCGCCTGCCGATGCCGTGCCAGGCTGCAGGCCCAGCCGGGCTGCCTGCCCACGTGCGGCGCTCCCCCCCGACATGCACCTTCGCAGTTAATTTTGGTGTGTGGATTTTATGCTTTGGTGGGAAGCGCGCTGTGGAGTCCTGCATAAAAGAAACAAAAAGGAAAATAAGACAGTGCTTGAAAATGTTGCTTTGAGTAAAATGCTGATGCATATCACTGTCATCATTAAACAATGCGTAAAAGATCTGAATCCTGAAAAGTCAGCTGAAAGCCAAACCCACTGCAAAAGCACTGCAAATGAAGTATCTGAGCAAAATACATTGCAGTGGTTGTAAGGGAGTTCTTGCTGGGTGGCAGTGGTGTGCAACAGGCTCTTTGCTAACTGTCTTTTGAAAAGCGTGCTTTAAAGAGCAGTGAAATTGTATTTTAAGTAAGGAACGCTCAGTTTTCACTATTTCCATGTCTGATTATCTTGTGTGTGTTTTTCTTGTTTTGTTTTGTTAAGATCTTGATGGTTATGGCAAAATCTTTCGTCAGCGTGTGGGATAATGGGCTACCGGTTGGATGATTTACAGTCATCTGAAACATGATATATATATCTCCTCTTCCTTGTCCATGGTAAGTTTTGTTCCTGTACGTACCTATTACATACTTGACTTTAGAGAAGGAACTAAAGGTTTGCAGTGACCTGCATTGGATATCATTCCCTTTGTTTTCATATGGACTAGCCTAGAGTTGTTACCACTTAACTTCCAAAAAATAGCCATACAAAATTTTTCTCCCTTTTAGATGATTTTAGAGCTGTGCAAAGATCCTGATACACAGCTTGAAATGTTATCTTTCCCTCCTGCTTGGAAGCAATTTCACCTCTGTGTAGAATGTCTTAATTCAAATTAGATTCCAGCCAAAAATTCTTTTTGGTATGACGCATACCACAATGTATTTAAGAACAAAATAACTGTGTTAAAAATATAATTCAAAATACAGGGAAAAAATAAATTGGAGAAAATATTTAGAAAGAAATTTTCAGTTTTGTTTTTGCACTGCCTCTAATTTTTGTGCCTACAATTAATCTGATTATAATATCTACAAGCAATGTGAAGTATTGTATAAACAATAATATTAAAAGCAAGGCTTCTTATAATGTAACTGAACTATCACTTCTGATTTACAGTGTCCAGACATGCAATAATGAGATCCAAAGCACTAGTTGTTCATTTGGCTAAACACATTGACAAACCAAATTTGGATATCAAAATGTTCCACTGACTGCTCTTTAACACACCAGAAATAGCAGCCCAGTCTCCTGTCCAAATATCAGGTTAAGCATTTGAGGTTAAAATCCCTACTGTCTTGCTCTTCTCCTTTCTCGGGGATTTGACATGGCTCTTATGCCAAAGTTTATTTGTGAATGGTACTGAATTTTCTGGAATAGTTGCTTAGCTAATGTTAAAATGTGTCTGTAAATGTTTGCTACCTTAAGCCTGTGTTTAGGGTTCAAGTTAGAAAAGATTTGACATGCCAGCATGAAAGGCATCTTTCCTTTTCTGTTCCTGTTCCAGGTTTCAGAGTCCTTAGAGGTATGCAGAAGTAGTGAGAAAAGCAGAGAGATGCAAGCATTGAGAATAGAAGAGGCAAATCAGTGGTATTAGTTGAAGCTATTCTTATGATATACTTCAGTGCTGTAATGGACTAAGAGGCAATACAGCTTCCAGAGGTGTGTTTGCACTTGATAATGGAAAGATGTGTTTAAATATCCCACATAAATGGATAGACATGTTTACCAGCAACACTGGTTACTATTATTTTTGGTGGAAGCAGGTATTTCCACAGTGAAATAGATAGACATATAGCACATCTTTTTCATCCTTTGGAGGGCATCTTCTGCCTGTCTCTCTGTTACCAGTTTCAGCTGGCTTTGCATTTCAAATTATATGTCTCCCAGGTACTAACCATACAACTCTGAAACCAGGGATCCAGATAAATAGCAAATAAAACATCACCTTGCTTGTTTCCACTGGCAAATTATTGAGGGGGAAAAAAAAAAAATATTGTTTGATGGGTTATCTAGCACCTGTTGATTCTGCAAGGCAGTTCCCCGGGTATTCATTGAGTTCTGCATTGTTCCCTAACCAGGCTTTTTATTTGCCGAATTAGCTGATTTGCTTCAAAGACTTGACCTTTTCTTTTCTCCCCTTCCTTATCAGCGATGTGCCATACATTTCTGAGCCTGTTTTTGCATTCTGAATGTGCACTGATTCATGATGAAATAAGGGCTTTGTGACAGGTCTGGTGCAAGAACTAACTTCTTTAAACAGAGAAAAGGATGTCTATCCCATATGTGTAAACGCTGCAGGACTTTGTCTCCTTTTCCAGAGGTCTGCTGAGACACAGTTTACTGCAATTATTCCCCGTGTCCACCAGCATGAGAATCTAGTCCACCATTTTTCCATTGTGGCCAAACTGGGGCGGGGAGGGAAGTGTGATGCCATCTTAAATTTAGAAATGCCATTTTACGTTGCCCTGGCAATTTAAAACAAACAAACAAACTACAAAACCCAACCAACCAAACAAAAAACCCCACTGCTTGCTTTGGCCATCTTATTTGTCAGAATTGTTCCTCTTTGCAGTCAAAACTCTAAGCAATGAGGATGTGTGTGTGAAAGGGCATCTTCATCGCCTGCTGCTCACTATTATGTCCACTCAAGACTCATGCAGGCTCTCAAAAGCCCAGTGAGTTACCCCACTGCTGCTTTCTAACCAGCTTAAAGCTAAGGTGGATATCAGGAAAGAAACTGAATGTCACCACACATGATGTTGAAACCTCAAGGATTTTCTACCCTTACTAGAGTAGCTTGTGGAATGGTATTTGGAGGCTACATAAGCCTTACTTGTCAAATTCAAACCCTACAAGAGAAGAAACAATATTCAAAACAGTAATATACACTTAGAATCTGTAAAATAATAATGATGATGATGATAATAGTTCTAGTTTGTTCCCAAATCCTATTCTCCATTAGCTAGACCAGGGAAACCCGCTGCAGAAAGATATGTTAACATGATGAAGTCAGGCTTTTAGAGGAGATGGTGGGATATGAGGAAAATGTGCATGAAAGGGAAATAGAATCTCTTACAAGGAAGGAGTACTGGAAGTGCAAAATTGTACATTAGCCTGTAGTTACTGAGTGTCTTCTGTACCTTTATTCTGCATTGGACCAGCTAATATCAACTTTGTTAGTTTTTTGTGGCTGGAAAACACTCAACTCTACTGAGACTTCAAAAAAACCAAACCCAAAACAAAACAAACCCCCCAAAACAAAACAACCCCCCCCAAACAAACAAAAAACAACAACAAAAATACCCAAACAAAAAACCGCTCCCACCCCTTACCCTCCAAAAAAACCCAACAACAATAAAAAGTGGAAAATCTTAACTGTCTCCTATATATTGAGAAAATTCATATGGTATTTTAATATTGAATGGATTCTTTTAAAGATATTGAATATATAAAGTCAGCACAGGTTGGCAAAGAAGCAATAAAGAGCAGAAGCCAGGTGCTGTTTAGGAGACATTTATGATAACTAAAAAAAGATTATAAAAAACATTAAAGGTCAGGACATCTACAAGCAAGATAAGTAGTACAGATCTTACGTTAAGTTATAAGAATAGCAAAGGATTTTTTAGTACTTAGTATGCGCCCACTTAACTTGGAAGGCATGCTGAAAATAAGTCTAGGAAGCTCAATGAAGAAACTGTAGCAGGTATCCCAAAGTCCTTGTAGGGACAACATGAGCAACTGTTAGGTAGTGGTACAGTCCTATTTCTTGACTTAAGAAGAAAAAAAAAAAAAAAGGTAACAAGAAGAAAACATGGAGAAAGTCCAGCCCTGGATCTCAATTTCTCAGCTCAAAACTATCTGTCAAAAACCATGTAGTGAAACCTCCTATACCAGCACTAAGTAATGGAAAGTTTGTGTTTTGGCTGTTTCTGCTTCTGAGCTCTTGTTTCAGCCTCTCTGTGCTAACGGCTCGTCGCAGTTTACAGATAGTGTTGTACCTGAAGTGCTCCATTTTACACAGTAAATCATCATTAATAAGTATTAAAACCAATTCTGTTATTTCAATTACTTTCTCCTTATTGTGGAAATTCAGGGGTCTCTAGACTACAACTAATTTTACTTAGAGTGTTGTTCCATCCGAGTTCACACAGATGCATTCAGTGGATCTGGGTCCATCCTGCCATACCACCTGCTAGCTGGGCTGTCCAAACACATCACGGGCTTCATTTGGATGCCAGAATAAATGGCATAGCAGGTACACCGAGAGAATCAAAATGAAGCATGCATTATTTATGGAAGTAATCACAATCCTACTGAGATATATCCTGAACTGAGATGCATGCAGCTAATAAACAGAAGCAAAGGAATAACTGTTAGCGATTGTCTTGAAAATTTCTGGTTTGGATGAATTTAAACTAGGTTTTTAATGCTGCCTGAGTACATTCAAATAAAGTAAGAACTCCCCTTTGCCCTTTTATTTTCATTTCCACATACTTCTGTGTACTTCATTTTCAAGCTGATATTCTGATCCAAAAGGACTGCACTGTGTCAAGAGTCTTGAATAAATTACGCCACAGAAGCTTCAAAAACTACAGAGAAAGTAACCTCAAAGTTAGGTACTGGTTAAGGGCAAGCTCAGTAACTCAGACACATTGCTGCTGATGTGCTGTCTACTAATGCTTTTCTATTAGTAGTGAATTTTGACTATTCTCTATCAGCGTGTCCTGACTGATGTGTTAGTCAATGGATCACTGCATCATTTTATTTAATTTTGAAGACCATCCTCCTAACGTGAGTGTGATAGGATTTGGCTTTAAAGGAACTGCAGCAAGCAATTTCTTTATCTGAATGGAGATGGAAAAATATTTGTGCTTTCTATAGTTTTGGATTTGTGCATAGTTTTCTTCTGAATTCATAAATTATTTGTACCAAGTAACTACCTCTGTGGGCTTTTTGCTTAAAAAAA
>VZTL01061693.1:23330-34804 GCA_013400535.1 Scopus umbretta | reverse complement strand
AAAAAAAAAAAAAAAGTAAATGAGTAAAGATGCTTGGAATAAGAGGCTCTGCGGTAACATTACTCTTGTGTTTAAATTCTATGCTCTTCAACTGTACCAGGCTTTTAAAGAAAGTGCTGGGTGTAAAGCTCTAGCACACTTGCTTCAAAATATGTCCAATGAATTAATATTTAATTTTTAGCCTTTCTACTGTGCTACTGTAAACAAGCAATGACAACCATTTTCTACAAGACTAAGGGCTGCCAATTTTATTAGGGTAAAAAAAAAAAAAAAAAAGCTATGTGCAAATACTAGTAAGCTGATTATTTCTTTTTCTCCTTAGAATGTTAATCTAGGGTTTTTTTCTCATTAACAATAAGTGACATAAGAATGTACTGCCAGTGCTTCCAGTCTGTTTGGTTTCTTTGTTCTCCAGCTATGAAGTATAAGTTTCCCATGGGCAACCAAGATGCAGTACAGAACTATCCAACCTGTTATCAGTTTGATAGGGGAGGATCCTGGAAAGTTGGAAGGGTTTAAGTGGCTTGCAATCTAGGAAAGCCGTATCAGGGATCAACTTCCTATAGTGCCCTAACAGCACCAGCTCCGCCCCTCAACGTTAGACCTTGTTGAGCTACAGAAAATTAGTGCAACTAGCTCAGTGAGAGATCTTTTTGAAGGGAGAGGCAGCTTTACTTTAGAAAATCCCTAATCAAATTGATTTTACCTACTTCTGTTCTCACACTGGCATGCTCACAGCACTGAAATACATGTCCAGGTGATCTGGCCAGCATCACTTCTGTGCAGGTGTGGAGGCCAAGAGATGCCAGCAGTTGCATCCTCACCACTTCTTTTGGCTTCCACTTGGTGGTGGCAACAGGTGAGTTTTGTGGAAGCTCTTTTGTATGATATAGGACCCAACAGTTGCTATAGTTTGATCATTCGCCTCAGAATTTTGCTTACTTCAGCCTCTGTAAGTGTTAGGCTAATCTGCTGCCCCGTGCTTGTATGTTCTCCTTTCATGTTTCTCAGGATGGCTGGGCTGGCAGGAGGAGGCACATGGCATCACCGCAGCTGGTGTGGTGTGGCCTCTCCTGCCGCTTACAACTCTGACCTGCACAGCAGCCTGGTATACAGTGTAATTAATTACACAGTTTTAATTTTGGATACCTAGCTTGAGAAAATATGCTAAATGTGCCATAAGAAGAACCGGCGGGGAAGACAACTAACCAGGCTGAACAGGGAGCTTTCGGTGGGACTCAGGAAAAAAAGGAGAGTTTACTACCTTTGGAAGAAGGGGCAGGCAACTCAGGAAGAGTACAGGGATCTCGTTAGATCAAGCAGAGAGGAAATTAGGAAGGCAAAAGCCCAGCTAGAGCTCAATCTGGCCACTGTTGTAAGAGATAATGAAAAAAGTTTTTATGAGTACATTAACAACAAAAAGGGAACCAAGGAGAATCTCCATCCCTTATTGGATGTGGGGGGAAACATGGCCACCAAGGATGAGGAAAAGGCTGAGGTACTTAATGCCTTCTTTGCTTCAGTCTTTAATAGCAAGACCAGTTCTCCCCAGGGTATCCACCCCCCTGAGATGGAAGACAGGGGCGGGGAGCAGGATAAACCCCCCATAATCCAGGAGCAAGCAGTTAACGACTTGCTACGCCACCTGGACACTCATAAGTCTATGGGACCGGATGGAATCCACCCAAGAGTGCTGAGGGAACTGGCAGAGGAGCTTTCCAAGCCACTCTCCATCATTTATCAGCAGTCCTGGTTAACAAGGGAGGTCCCAGACGACTGGAGGCTAGCCAGCATGACGCCCACCTACAAGAAGGGCAGGAAGGAGGATCCGGGGAACTATAGGCCTGGCAGTCTAACCTTGGTGCTGGGGAAGATTATGGAGCAGTTCATCTGAGTACGCTCAACAAGCACATTCATAACAACCAGGGGATCAGGCCCGGTCAGCATGGGTTCATGAAAGGCAGATCCTGCTTGACCAACCTGATCTCTTTCTANCACTACAAGAAAGACATCGAGGTGCTGGAGCGTGTCCAGAGAAGGGCAACGAAGCTGGTGAAGGGCCTGGACAACAAGCCTTATGAGGAGTGGTTGAGGGAACTGGGGTTGTTTAGTGTGGAGAAGAGGAGGCTGAGGGGAGACCTTATTGCTCTCTACAACTTCCTGAAAGGAGGGTGTGGTGAGGAGGGTGTTGGTCTCTTCTCCCAAGTAGCTAGTGATAGGATGAGAAGTAATGGCCTGAAGTTGCACCAGGGGAGGTTTAGATTGAATATTAGGAAAAAATTCTTTACTGAAAGAGTGGTGAAGCATTGGAACCGGCTGTCCAGGGAAGTGGTGGAGTCCCCATCCCCGGAGGTGTTCAAAAAACGTGTGGATGTGGCACTCCAGGACATGGTTTAGTAGACTTGGTGTTGTTGGGTTGATGGTTGGACTAGGTGATCTCAGAGGTCTTTTCCAACCTTTATGATTCTATGAAATGCTTACTAAGAAAATTGTGCACCTTGAAGTTACTTAGGATTAAGCACCCAAAAATCTGTCTAGAAAATTGAACTTTGTTTCATTTTAAGAAAAAATAAATATATCCATCCATCTCCTGTTTGGTGGACATTGACTGCTGGAGGCAGATGGTGCTTCCCGTGTCTCTGAGAAGCCTGAGTTTGATAACCCCTGGTGTTTCTCACAGGAAGGATTCAGTAGGGACTTCTGGAAAAAATAATAATAGAAGAAGTATGCTTCTTAGAGCAATCAGTATTTTTTTTTTCTTTGTTCTTTTATAGTTAGCAGGCAGAGTTCCTTTCTGAATGCTTATTATTTCAAGGTTTTGGAGGTTTATGTTACATAAATATACATGTTGGAACTAGATTTTTATATGAGTGTAATTCAGAAATAAACAAGATAATATTGAGATATGTAAAAGCTATGTGGCCCCAACTGTGGGAGAAGAAAGCAAGCCTTTGATAATCAAAGTAAATAAAAGTGTTTTTAAAGAGACTGAATTACATGTTTTCTTTTTTTCTCCCCAATCTTCTAAATAATTAGAATACTCCTGAGTATTTATAAAACCCAGGGACATGTTGGTTGTAAGGCACTTGGGAGGTCTCCTCCCAGTCCAGGCGAGATCATCTCCCACCCGGATGAGGTTAGCCATGGCTCTGCCCTTGCCGGGGCTGGCTGCCCATCCCCTCCACTCCTGGTCCCTACTCACACCAGGGGTTATTCTGCACCACGAACCCTCCCTGGCACCTAGGGAATGTCACGAGGTTTCTGTTGGCCCAAACCTCGAGAGTATAAAGGTCTTTCCAGCTGGAGGCTCTGCCATCAGCCATGTCAGCACGCCCCCTAATTTACTGTCAGTTGTGTATTTGCCAGTAGGACCTCTTTGGCAACCAGCAGATCACTGATGAAACCGTTGAACAACATAGGCCACTGAAATTTACCTTTACAATGAGGTATGGATTTGTTTTTCATTTTACTTTTAATTATTTTCAACATACTAATGTTATCTTATAATGTACCTAATAGCAGAGAACTGTTATAAAGATGTGTGCCTGAACTAAGCGTAATCATTTCAAGATTCATTTGAAAAGTAGCCTTTCAAAAACACGATGTAGAAAACACGTGAGAATCGCTGCAGTTCTCTGACTTCCAACTGATCAAATGCATAAGGTGTCTATGCCTCTAACTTTGATTATTCTCTTAGCCAGCATCAGCAGTAGGAGAAACAGAGAGAAAGGGAAACTGATAGAAAAGACATAGCTTCTGAAAAGCATTTACATTTCTCTGCTCAGGGAAAGAAAATGTATACTTCTGAAAGGACTAATGAAGTGCTTGAGAAAAGGAAGAATGAGATTCAAAAGTTTAATTCATGCTGTTACAGCAGGCATCCACAGTTCAGTTCTGCATTCATTGCTTTTAGATGAGCTCTATATTAAATCTGAGTAAATTTATTTAGAAATTTAGATAAGACTTTTTTGTTTTGGTTTGGTTTTGTTAATAAAAGCATCTAGATACCGACAATTAGCTTGGAGAGAACTCTCTCATTGATATCAGAACTGTTGCTAGAAAACTAGATCAGTGCAGATTTTTACAAGCTCAGTCATACTTTCTGGTAGAATAACTAGTGTTTGTATATAACGTTCACCTTTTTAGACTCTCTGGTTACACTGAAATGCTATTGAATACTCTTCTTTACCAGAAAATTAACAAAGTGAGAGTAAACCAGCATAAAATCCTCAAAAGTTTTAAGGAGCATCTTTTGTGGAGTTAATCATTAACTTAATCTTTAATATCCTTCTCTGTTAACGCCTGCTTTTCATAGAACTATGTAACACTTCCTCCTATCAGCTTTCCTCTCATTTTGTTTCCCTTTGTATTATACAGTTTTCTACAGTTTTACATAAACACATCTTCTGACTGCATTTTACGTGAACTGAGTGTTTTTTTATGGTGGTTTGTAGCAACTAATTTGGGCTATAAGCTTCTGTAGGTAATCATTTCTCTTGGCAAATTTTAATTTTTTCGCTAAATTATTTGCAGTGAATAGAATTGTTATCAAAGTAGTTCTTTGCCATGCTAGATTAAGGAAATAATAATTTAGATACATCAGACTACTGTTTTTTGAGTAATTGGTACCACTGACTTGGTGAGACATAGTATTTATTATTCTAAGGGTTAATATATGCTGTTGTACCTCAATGTTAGTTTGCTGCATGTCATTAGCTGATGTCTTTTTTTGTGTGGTGTGTGTATATAGAAATGTGTGCATATATATAAAAAGATGAAAGAATAATTTAAATTATACAGAGACGCTTTAAAACAGAAGGTGTTGGGGGGGGCGGGCGGGGAGAGCATTGTCCTTGTGTGAGAAATGAGCAAACTTGGAAAGTAATTTCTTTCCTTTAAAATAAAATCTATATATTTTTTTTTAATTGCATGCTTTATCTGTGTTCTGAATCCATTACTGTGCATCTGTTATTACACAGATCTTTATTATAATGGTGGGATTCATCTGGTGTCTCTCAGTTGTCAATGGGGAGAGGCAGGCAACTCCAGAAGGCGATTCCTTTTACATCTATCTTAGATACTTATCTTAGAAGGGGATATATTACCCTCTGGAGTTGGCTGTGCATGCAATATTGTTATTTCCCTTTTTAAAAAGAGGCTGAGATAAGCATGAAGAGCTCAATGCTTCCTATAGTTCTTTTCATTTTGTTGGAGCTATAGCAATTGCATCTCTGGAGTGACTGCACTTGTTTAAGTGCGTTCTACATTTTAAGTACACAAAGGCTCTCTCAAAATGATAGAAACTTTCAGGGTGGAAGATACAATACTTTAACCACTGTTATTACGTCGCACAATTTAAAAAAAAAAAAAAAGTCTCCAATTAGACTAGTATTTAATCCAAATTGGTTTTGTTTGCTTGATGGTTTGACGTTCACAGAAATAACACACTTGCCATGTTGTAGTCTACCTGCTGCCTTTTTATGTATAAGCAGAATGTTAAATTTATTAAAACTTGGAGTTTGCTTGCAAAAAAAGTAAGATCAGGGGAAGCAAGACTTTTTGAACCACTTTCTACTTTCTCTACTTGTTACTGGGAAAGAGTAATGTATATCAATAATACTCATTTAACTAGTTTGTGCAATATAATGTCTGATATTGAATCCTCTGTCACCTCTTTTCTAGAAATCTTAGTTTTTCTTATTTTATTGTTGTGTTTTAAATATTTTGTTCTGTTTTGGACAAGCTCGTGCTGCTCATTGCCTTTCTTGTTGCCTACACTAGCTGAACTAATAAAAATCTTTGCCTCTGTTAGATTCTTTTGCCTTACACGGGATCAACTATAAAAATACAGCGATGCTTCAGTGTGGAGTCAAGCTAGAGTCTTGCCTACATTTAATCACTACAGTAGCTTTTACCTGAATACTTTTTAATTCTTATGTCTTTGCCATGTCCTCTCTTTGGCAAGAGCTTTAGTGGTTTAACATGTTTACTCATCTGTAGTTTTCCATGGATGAGACAGTCTGCTTTTCCATTCCTAAGCGAAATGGGTGTTGTGGTGCTCTGTTAAATAGTCAGTGTTTCACAAGAGCAATGTGAGCATTTCAGTGTGTGCAAATTATTTCCCACTGGAGAATATATAGCTTTATTCAGGACTTAATACTTACAGTCCGAGCTTCATCTTTAGCCAAGTGAAGTTAATGGCTTGACTCTGCGTTATACAAGACCTTCTTGTAGAGTGCTAATTAATCAATGCCATGCATTAAAGCTGAAATCTTTCAGATAAGAAATAACAGCAAGGTTTCAACCATTTGTACTAATAAAAGAAAAAGTGCCATTTGGGGTTATCCTGACCAGATTTCAGCTTGTATTATGTCCTGCGTAATAACCTTCCTACTACATTTCAATTACATAGTCTGCTGTTCTTTAATTCTTCGTATGAGCTGTTTTTCTTGCTTGGCATAGTTAAGCAGCTGCTGCGTTTCCTTCTCCAGGTGGCTTTGCTTCAAATGCCTGAAAAAAAAAATAATTCCACTTAGAAATAGGTAACACCACAGTAACATATAAGAGGTATTTAAAATATCTCATGGTCCACTTTTTCCTGCCTGAAAGATTGTTGATGTTTTGGCTTTACTACATTAGACAGAGAGAACATTTTTCATGTAAGGAAAAGTCATTTAATTGCTTTATAGGCTGCCCAGCTACATAGCTATCAAAGAGCAGCTGAAGGCTTTTGAGAGAGGATTTGTGGGTGTGAGTATGCTCAGAGGAGAGGAAGGAAGTGCAGGATCTGCCTCAGCAGTGAATCCTCTGAGAATTGAAGGATCTGCCTCAAAGCAGTGAATCCTGTGAGAATTGAGGCATCAGACAACCTTTCCAACGAGACCCTGAAGCAACACATTAGCATCTACAGCAGGTGATGCCAATGAGTCTGAAAAGCTCAGATTAAATGAATGCAGGTGTTGGTGTTAGAAAATCATGTCTCTAAAGAATAGTGCTAGTTACCATCAAAGGATTGTTCTTGCCAGAAGAAGTTTGGAGGTAATTTAAATTGCAGTGCAACTCAACTTTGTGTTGACTCCAAGCAAGGTCATAAAATAGTCATGCATTTGATTTAGTTCTGAATGTGAGTCAGTTATGGAACAGGGATACTTTGAGATTTCTTTTGTTTGGAAAATTCACATACTTGAGCTGATTCAAGCACAAGCTCACCATATTTGTTAAAGATCTAGTACAGTTTTTTAAAACCAGAAGAACTAGAGCCAAACAGAGGGGAAACAATTCAAAATAGATTCCTCTTTTTTTTTTTTTTTTTTTTTTTGAGAGAGAGAGAGGTTTGCCAGCAATCTGTCCTGTGCGCAATAAGGAAGAGCAGCTCTTTCAAATAAATCAATAAATAGAAATCTCGGGAGTATATGTAGAAGGCGCTATTTAAATTCTTTTCAAGTATATTAATATTGTGAATAAACAAGATGGGTTATTCTTGCAAGAACACTTTTTTTTTATTTTTTTAAGATGTAGGAACTTCTCGTCCATTGTGTTTGAGTATAATCTAGTTGGACAAGAGAAACAGAGTACCTTTGGCCATTTTTAAAGGATGTGGCTCTGGGAAGGGGTGACTTCATTTCTGTGTTTAGAATGGACATGGTGACTCCATGTGGGGTGGTGATGTGCAGTGCTCCCAGCCTTTTGTGGTTGACACAGATAAGAGAAAGGAGGAGCTTGTAACTCTGATGCTATCCAAGGGAGGGCCGCATGCATCCTCTGCTCTGACATATGTCTGTAATCCTGAGCTGTTTGTAAGGTAAGGGCTAATTCAGCTGTTCCTGAAGAGTCATTGTTATTTCCAAGGATAAATAATACTGTCATATTATCATCACGTAACTGAGTATTATGAGACTGCTAACATTGACTTCCCCTCTGGTTAAAGAAAGCGATAAATTTTGTTTGTAGACTCTGTTTTGTGCAGTGGCTTTTATACCACATTTCTGTGAGCCGTATCATTGTTGACAGAGTTTTTGATTATGTTTGACTTTTATTTTTGCTCCCAGTGTTCTATGAACTTTGGATTGAATTAATGATTATAAGGTGTCTGATTGCTGATAAGCTCCTAACTATTTGAAGGACTGACATAAAGCTCTTTTACTTTTCCTCTGCCTCTCCTCTCCCTTTCCCTAAATTAGTCATGCAGGAGAAGAAAGCCAAAGCAAGACACCAATATTTATGTACAAAGAAATTTGTCATAATCTGGTTATGCTGTTGCTAAGAATGCTTTAACTCATTGATGGTATGTGATACAATGCACTTAAAAAGCTGCCTGTGCTCAGTCTGAACTAAATTATTGGAATAATTGGACACTTTTCAGACTTGATGGACTTTATAGTTGGTTTTTTTTTTTTCAAATACTTTCATTTTTCCTTAAGGTTTCAGTTTCCTGATGTGATAGGTGAAAAATCAACTAAGTATAGAAATGTTTTCGTAATGGCATGATTGGCCATCCCAGCCAGGAACAACACTGAACCACCAGACATGAGAAGGGCTCATTCTGCACTGAAGCTGAATGTGCTCCCCCTTTCCCTCCTCCCCTGTGTCTGATCCCCGGGTAGCATAGATGTCACTAACTTCCAGCAGTATTTTGCCCATTCCCACCAGTTCCTAGGATAGGGGAGATTACAGGAAGCTTTTGAAAACTGAGGTTTTTATAAGTTTCCCAAACTCATATTAACATTTTCCAGCAGCCCGAAATAATGTTAAATTCTGTGAATACTTTTTTCGCCCCGCTAACTAAATCCATGCTGCTTTTCCAAGAAATTAGTTTAAAAACTATGTTGTTTTTGCCAAATGGGAATTTTGTGTTATGCCAATTAAAACCAATAAACCAACATCTTTCCCCCCAATTTAATACGAGTAGCTTATTCTAATGTAACTAACCCATTATCTAAGACTAGCTGTTGCAGTGTGGGTCTTTATGTGCCACCCAGTTTATATGAGGAATTGCGCTAAGCATAAGAGCAGCTTCAAAAATCCTCTACTGTGGCAAAAGAATTTTGCTCCCAAATATATGAACATCTGTTGGCCATAACCCACTTTGTATCTGCAGAGATCATACTCCCCTGATTCAACTGAGAGGACGGTGGTTGCTGTGCCCTGGCACAAGCTCGTTAGGAAAAGCCTGTCATTGCTTCAGAGGGTCTCAAGGTGGAGGAAAATGGAAGGGACAAGCACTCGGGGAAACAAAAGGCAAGGATAAAACAAGGCTGGCCATCTTGAAACTGTAGGTGCACAGCAGTAGCTAACATTGAGGTTTCAAAGAGAAGCCCTATGGCTGAGTGACATTTTGTGACTTTGAGACTTGCTGCTGTTCAGATGTGAAATAGTGCAGTTAAGAAAATTATTTACACGTTAGAGAAGCAGACTTTTCCAGGAGGTTACTTCACTTCTGTGATACCTACAGAAAGTTTGTCAGAGCTCTTTTGCAGTCTCTTAAAGTTCTGCAGATCCCTGAGATCTGGGGAAAGCATGTGTCTTGTGGCCTGCTGTGATGAGCAATACACTAGCATTATGTCTATGCTTTCACTGCAGTTGTGGGGCTTGTCCTCTGCTTATGGACTATATGGATAAATTAAAATTCATAATCCATGAAAAGAATAGGTGAGGTTAATTTAAGACATCTGTGACATGGTGGGAAAAGACCAGCAAGTCATTTCAGTAGGTAGTTTGTGTGCTCTTACACATATTGGAGGTGCAAAGAAAATAAAGCAGAAATCAGGAATATTGGGGAGGGCAAGGGTGGAAGGGCATTGCAAAGAGAGAACGAAAAAGTGCATATGTAGTTTGAAATAGAATAGCTTTTGTTTGGAAGTCAGAAAGTTGCTGCTGTTCAAGGCTTTCTGCTACTTGCCTCTCAGGGTGGAAGTGCTGCTTTGGAAATCTCTTCCCAAGAAAGGTCAAGCAGCTTCTGTCACCATGGTCTTTTGTTTATGAGGAAAAGGGCAAAATGAAAATAATTTACTAGCAATGCTTGAGAACTGTCGCCATCTACTCCTTGACAGAGTGCAGATGACAGCACGTGGTGTGTTAGGGTACAAGTTAAATTAGCAGTATTAATTAGCTGTCTGAGCTCTCTGTTTATTGTTTTTCCTGCTGTGAGTCTTTTCTAGACGCATCTTGTGGGTCATACAAAATACAATCAAAGCAGTTGACTCTACTGTATGTATATTTACCTATCTCTGTTTTATAATCTCCTTGTTCAAATGTGCAAACTGCTCTGATTAGCTCCGCTTGGTTAATCTGGCCCAGAGTGGTGATGTTTATGTCAACTTTTTTGTGCTTCAACACAGAGATTTTATCATTCAATTAAATTTGAAAAGTAAAAAGGATGTGGACTAATATTGCCTGGTACAGGAGTGATTTTCAGGCCTTTAAACGGAGGAGAAACTGGCAGTGTATCAAACTTGCAATCTGTAAATTCATCAAATTTAGATCGAGTGGAATGTGGAGACATTTTTGAATTATGGAGCTATCCAGCTTTTTATTTAGTAAAAGTCTATAAATGTGTTCCTTATAATTTGGTCTTCGAACCGTGTCTAGTTTGATCTAGGATGATGGCCTTTTTTAGTAGCGTCAGGAGAGCAGTTATTAACCTTAGTAAGGAGTTTTGGACCGTCTTGGTCAGTTGACAATCGGTTTGGGTGTAACCTTTATTTCTGGAAATGAACTCTTCTCATATTCCTTGCAGAAGGAATTACAGCAGCGCGTAATGGAAGGTACGACACGATATAACGTCTAGCACTTGCTTCTGTCCACAAGGCTGAAATCTGTGCCTGTCCCAGCAGTAGCAAAATGAAAGCTGTTGGTTTCACCATGCGTCGGCTATACTGCTGATATGGTTGGTTATCTTTCCCCAGCCCACCACCTCCTTGCTTTTCTTCAGAGGTCAGGATCAGCTGTCTGCTGGTGCGCCTGCCCAAAATCTGATCCCGGGCTGTAAAGGCAGGTACAGCTGTGTCACCCAGCAGGGGTAGCAGAACTGGAAGCCAGTCCTGAGCTGTGCAGTGCCACTGTAGCTTAACGTAGCAGCGCTCCAACAGAAAGAGGTTAAGCGGTGCCTCGAAGGCATGATTTGTAACCTGGCTTTCTGCACTGGGGTGCCTGGCCTGTGTCTGCCAGGTGCTGGGAGGTGTAGTGCAGAGGGGACGTTGTCCAGACTTAGCACTGCTTTGCAGTGCAGTTCCCGGCCTCCTGTTCTCCAACAACGCCTGATTGCTTTGTCCCTCACTCAGTTCATCCAGAGCCCTCCCTTGTCAGTCAGAAAGGGGCAAAATTTTCTGTGGTAAGAATAGAGTAGTTACTTCAGGTATTCTTTGTAAGTCCTGATTGGGCTTGGTTTTGTTTACTATTTGTATATAGCAATTTGGTGAAATAAAAATTGACATCCAAATGAGGTTTATAGTGGGCTTCAATACGAATAGGAATTT
>VZTL01061693.1:7288-20068 GCA_013400535.1 Scopus umbretta | reverse complement strand
TTTTTTTTTTTTTTTCTTAAGTTGGCATCGATGAGGTGCTTTTTGTGGCTAATTAATTGGTCAGTTAATTTTCTTATCACTGTGTTCGAACTCGTTCCCGCTGTTGAACACTGCTCTCATCTTTTCACATGTTGTTGAAGATGGCATTAACTTAACCTTCTTTCCTGTTACAAGGGCTTTAAACGCCTTCACACTAATATTGAATAAATGGAATTTGTGGTTTAATCTGCATAAAAAGTACATTATTGCTGGTGAGGAAGCTGAGGGAGGCAGGTAGGAGATCTCCCTTCTCTGTCTCTTATTCCCATTAGACCACAGAGACATTCCAGGGTCCTTATCAGCAAAGCAGTTTATGTTTTTTTTTTTTCCTATGGTAATAATGACATAAAGTGTGATATAGTTTAGACATGCGTTTTGGCAAGTTTTATTTGGTAACCAAGTCCTCAGCATGTAATTTTATGCATATTCTTTTTTTTCTATTGATTTCTGTGAGGGAACTTCTTCTGTTGGTGGATAATTGAAAGACATCTTTTTATTTATTTTTAATTACTTTCATTTGAATAAAAATCTGGGTTATTTGGTTTGGATATGATACCTAGAGACAGAAGATAAGAAAGGTAAAGGTTGATGTTAACTAGTGTATGGTTAAATTTTGTTTATTAATCACTGAACTCTGGGTGGCTGGTTCTGTTGCTTAGTTGTCTGGCTTACTCTTGTCCTGCTTCTATTTTTTTTTGTTTTGTTTTGTTTTTTTTTCCCAGGCAGCTAGTTTTACATAAATTGTTGCACAGCATACTGAAGAAGCTTTTTGGAACCATTGGTTTCCAGAGGATCTTTCTTCCGTTACGCTTGCCGGTGTTGGCCTGTTTCAAATCTAACCAAGCTGAACAGGTTTGCTCCAGTCCTCAGGAATCTTGGGGGGAACATTTAAAATGCTACACAAACAAAATTTAGGAATTGTGTTTAGTGAGTCAGTAAAGCACGGAACGGGGCAAGTGGTTTTCCAGTCTCCTGAGGGGAGGCTCCTGGCTTGGTGACAAAAGATGAAGTTGAGTGTAGGACAAAAATAAGATGGGGTGTATGGAGTTAGTAAAGCTTAAAAATATGAAAGCCAAGATATATAAACTAAGGGCTGGAAGTGGGGCAGGCCTGGGGCTGGGAGTTGCAGAATGTGACATGGTAGACGGCCACAGCTGAACATCTGGAGTTTGGGGGATTTTCTCAAGATAAACCAACCACCCAACCAAGCAAACAAAAAAATCCTTCAGACTCAACTGTGGTGATGGAGAGGTATAAAGAATACTGAAAAGACACCAGCAATTCAGAGTGGTTGCAGTGGGTTCTTTGTATAAGAATCACAGCTGGCTTTTGTTCTGTGTAGGGGGCTATTTCCCCCCGCTTCCACAATTACCATTCAGTACTCAAATGAACTTCCATGTGGTCAAGCATTTTGGTTTCCTAAACTGGCCATGGCTACTGTAGCTGATAGATTGTCCTGCTGGGCAGTACTGCTGCCTGCAAGCTAGTGGGAAGTGGCTCAACACTTTTTATTCCCCTACCTATTGCAAGTGATTATTTCCAAGCAAGTTTAATTGTGTGTTTCTAGTCAAAAATATATGCTGGCATCTGCTAAGTGCAAAGTTTATGGTGAATGAAAATAAAGAGAGCATACAGTTTACCTCTTTTCTTCAGATATTGTAGGTAGTGAAATCACAACTGTATAAGCCAGGTATTGTGAGTTTTTTGCATCCTCTGCAACATTTTGTACTTGCCAATCATACCTATTTCTCCACAGTAATTCTGAAGCGTGTTACTTGCCTTTTTCTCCCTGTTTCTTTTTTCAGCAGAGATCAAATCCCTTCTCTCTACATGTTTTGTTTTTTTTTTTTTTTTTTTTTTTCCACTGAATTAATGGAAAAAAAAAGTCACATACACGAAGTCCAGTGATCTTGTGAGAAGACTTTTACTGTAGAGTGCCAATAAAAATAAAGGATGAAGAAAAATGGTCCAAAATCTAAAGCAGGCAAAAGGTCTAAAAAGGTATTTATTGGACATTATGCTGCTTCATGGATATATGTGACTTCCGTGCTTGCCAAAATATACAGGTTAGGAGGTAACAGAGAAAACACTTTCCTGTGTCTAGGGAGATCTTCCTGTATGCTCTTCAGACAGTATTTAAATACTCCTTGAAAGATGTTATACTCAGCATGAAGAGAGAAGTTGGCATAGAGGATGCTGAAAATGAAAAGAGCTAACATTGTAATGCTCAGATCTTTGCACTTTTTTTGGGGGGGAAGGCAGGGGAGGGGGAAGAAACAAAGGCTGGAAAGGACATTTGGAGGTACCTTGTTCAGTCCGCTGCTTGAATCAGGGCTAACGTCATAGTTCAGCTGGGCTGTGCCCTGAGCCTTGGTCACTCAGGTTTTGAAAATGTCCAAGGGTGGGGCCTCCAACCCTCCCTGGCTTCTGGCATTGCCTCTGCCTAGCCTTCTGGTCCCAGTGTAGTGTTGCCAGGTTCCTCTGGCTACCAGCACCTCCAGGAGGCAGGCAGATGAGTCAGCTTCTGCCTGTGAGATGGAGAGTACAGAGCTTTTTAGCAGAAATACAAAGACCTCAGAGATGAGAGAATAAAAATGCTCCTTTAAGATTTGAAAAGCAAAATAGTAGATGAAATAAGCAGGTTTCTTCCACTTCTGGTAGCAAGTGCTGTTGCTTTGATTAAAATCAGGAAGGTGTCCACTGCTGCCTTGCTAGAAAGCAATGCTTGCATTTTCCAAAGGGGGAAAAAAGTTTCATCTTCTTTAATTACGATGGAGATGAAGAGCTTTCTAAACAGCAGTGTCTTTGCGGCATACCATAAACTATGCCAAATGATGTCTTTGAAGATTAGAATAAAATATAACTACGTAGAGCATAGCTCTATCTTCACTAGTAGTATGTCTTTGCTAAGTGGGTTATCACTGCCAATACTCAAAAATTGCTCTGTCACACTGTAGTACTGTGGTACTAAAATATATTTATTTCGTACTGAACTGCCCTGAAACATCCTACAATATTATTTCAGGATACATGGTACCGCAGTAGTGGTTTTACATAATATACGGAAATAATAAGCTTTTTCATGTTGTTTTGATGTTTATGATTTGAAAAGTCAATATTTATTACCATTAAAGGATGTGTTGTCAAGAAAGAGTAAGCTGATGTTTGTGGATATAAGTAATCCTACAAAAGACTGATTAGGAGGATTGCCAATTGCCATCTTTTTATGGAGTGTAATGACAGGCTTCAGATGTGTTTTCCACTGAGCTCCCTCTGAAGGAGCTCAGCAACCGCAGAATAATGATGTCAGAAAGCAGTTTGTGTTTCCGCTCGATTAGCTTGTGTCACTTTTGTCTCTTTTCTGAATTTGCTTTAAAACTTTGCTAAATCCTTCCATTGCTCTGTACATGCCTCAACACGTTCTGTCAAATCGTAGGGGATGATGCTTATGAAAGCATCTTGTCGAATCATCTGGAACATCTCTGGGGTTTCTCTGGCTATACCACAGCAGCACACTGAGCCTGGGGAGGACAGGGCTGATGGCAGGGAAAGGCCCACCCTCGGAGGGAAGAGGGCTGTCCCCAGGGGACATCCCTCCTTGGTGGCTGCTGGGCAAAGCCTCTAGTCACGTAGGAGCAGATTATTATGCTTTGTGGCCACCTAAATGCACGGTCCTAGCCAGGAGGATCCCCTTTTGCCTGTCCTGGAAAGACAACTCGGAGGCTACTCATGACTCTCAGTGCTTTGGGAAGGACATTTGTTTTATTCTTCCCAGCAAATCGCATCATGAACTGTCTCCTGCACTTAGGACGATTTAGGTACGTGTTCTGAAGTGGTACGAGCAAGTGTTTATTTGCTATGCACCCACCCAGGAGCGTTAGCAGCAAGCAGTTGTAATAGCCTTACTATGCAATAAAAGTTACAGAAATTTGTTGGGGGACTCATCGTTGTTGCTCTGCATCAGAGCACTTGAGCCGGTTACAGTCCTTCTATGTCCAGCAATGGCTATAAGCCTGTTGCTTTTTCCTTGTGGTGATTCTGGGTGATCTGCTCACCTCCAGAGGGAGAAGAGGTATGGGTATGTGACAGAATCTTCTTTAAGATTTGGAGTGATACTAGAGATGTGATTGTGAGGAGATACCTCAGTAAAGTTTGAGAGTCTGACTAAATACAAAACTTTGACAAAGTGACTCCATATTTTGTCAAGTCCTTGTGCTGCGGTTATTTTCCAGAGCTCTAAGTTTTTCCTTTTGTTCAATAAAATAGCCCTAAAATCTAAACCAAATGTAAACCCAACAAAAACCCAAAAATCTATCCTTTATAATATTGTTCCAGGCAGCACACAAAGGACAGATAACATTAAGTAGTGGCGTTCAAAGTTTCCTTTGTTTTCTGCAGGCTTCTGTGGTTTTGTCTTTCATTGCTATTACTCTGAGAATAACAGGCATCAAAGTGTCCTAACAATGTATCAGCAGCTTGTTCTGATTTCTGTATACTAAGGATGTGTCCTCTACCAGGTGTTTTGAGTGGGAAGAAGTAATTTCAATAATCTATGTAATATTTCTCTTAATAGATCTAAGGGAGGCAAAATCTCTAATACAGAGAGATATACCTAATACCAGTTAGAGCCTAACATCATCTAGAATTAAACTAGTTTATACTTTGATAAGTTACCTGTAAGCATTCACAAAATGCTGTATCCTAGTTTGGCATTTTCTGCTGCAAAATAATATTTATTGATGAAGTGGTGGATGCTTATGAAGCCTTTTCATGGCATGCTATCTTTAATTAAAATCTTGCACTCTACAGCTGGGATCAGGATAATATATTGCCTGTGACTAAGCATTATAGAAACTTTCAGACTTGCTTAAGATCAAAGAATTCAAATCTTTTAACTCTGCGTGATTGTTACCTTAGCTGATTATAGACATAGGTTGACATTCACGTTTCATAGAGCTGAGTTCCTTCTCTCATTTAAGCGTGATGTGTGAATTTGGGCATCCAGCACAAAAATGTCCTAATGCCTTGGTGAAGGATAGCTCAGAACTGGAGAGCTGGTGCAGCCGTCATCTGGGAGGAGGCATGGCAGGACTCCAGCCTCCTGCCTGAACTTTCCGTTCGTGTTGAGCAATGCAGAAAATGGCTCAGGTCTCCTACAACTCAGAGTATTACAGCAGAAAGGCTCTATGGGGAAAACTTGAGACCTGGGAACTAATTACAGGAAAAAAGTGGAGGTGAAGTGCTCATATGCTTAGGTACAAGTGAGAAACGGTGAGGAGGAAGAAATATTCAGCTCAGTGAAACTCCTGCAGATGAAAAGTCTCTGTCCTTGCATACTGATTTGGATATGTAACAACACTCCATAACAATAATTCTCAAAAGAAAAGTTTGAGGAACTTAATAGGCAATTTCTACTATAAAGCAAGGGAAACTGAGGGAGATGCAAAATCACTGTCCCAGGACAGAGAAATCTGGATACAAACCCTGACTTAAAATTCATCCTTCACCACTGACGTGCACGGGACGAGCCATGATTTAGAGCCCAGCAATGAGCACTTCACCTCCTGAGGCTCTGCAGCCACATGCTGTCCTGGGATGTCCACTGCCTCTCTCCCCCAGAGCCCCGGGGGATGCCTTCATTCAGCAGCAGCCCACCACAGCTGCTTGGTGTGATGTGCTGAAGGTAACCCAGAGAGGGCAAGGGAGCTATAACAAATAAAGGCAGGCTCAGAGGGAGCCTGGAGTCTGCTCTTCATGTTCTCGTAGCAGAAAACTGCTCCTTGGCCCTCCTAGCTCTGAAGAGTTGGGCTGATGAGTATAAAGGATACTATCTCCCATCCTTTCTTTCTCATCCCTCGCCTCTGCTGCAGTCCTATTCATCAGTCAAAGGTAATCTTGCAACCACGCACTTAAAAATCAAAAGCAAAATTTGTCTTTTAACTCCTGTTCAGTCCCCCTGCTCCAGCTTTTTTATATGATATTAGAAAGCAAATAGTCTCTTCCATGCCAGTTGTTCCTTTCCTTTTCTTGTTCGTTTGTGTGTAACTTTCTTCCAAGCCTAGCTCTGATCTTCAGCAGGCTCTCTCTGGAATCCCAGAGATGAAAAGCATATGCCAGGCAGCCAAGCACCATTTCTCTCTTTCAGAAACAATTTCCTTTGAAAAGGGGCAGTGGCTTTTCTCTTATAGCTTGTGCATCAACTCTTAACACCCCTTCCTCCTTGAGGCCGTTGCCTTTCCTGTCATTGAGGCCATTAATTGATTTTTGGTATCTATTCTATTAATCCAGACACCTTGTCAGTGTTGCAGTGGCGCCCAGGCACTTCTCTACAGGCTGTGACATCCAAGCTGACTTTCAGCTGGATGCCATCCCTGACTTTCATTTTCCTCTCCTAATACTTGCAGAGGTGTGCCAGACAGTACAGATATTTTTATTGGGTTCTTACTAATTACATATGCAGTTTGGTTTGCTAGTGTAGCGAGCTTTGAAAATAGTATTCAAAAGATAATAGTAAGACTTGCCCATACAGTTACCCATCTTGACCATGATTATAAATGTTGTGTAATATAGCGTCTGCAGTAACAGGGAACCCCAGTCAGCAACTCAGGAGGTACTTTCTGATCCTACAACGTAATGACTAAAACTCAGTAATATTTTCTGTGTTGCTTTGATAATGTGCACCAAGATTCTTTGTAGGAAAAGAAAAGTACATTGACTTGTCGTGTGGCAAAGCTAATCTCAGAAGTACCTAAACATACTCATCTTTTGTCATTGAGATTTCTCCCCATCCTCCTAGGTGTGACTGTCATGAGAAATAATTCACCAAAATTTTCTCTATAAGCAATTGCAATGAATTACAGTGCTGGACTGTTCAAAGTATTACATCTCCTATCCTGGAATGAGTGCATAGATGAGTCAATAGTCAATAAAATGCTGGATCACATTAATAATTTATTATAGGGACAATTAAACAGGAAATAAAAGGGACAGAGAAGGCCATCGTCTACTTGCATCATTTCTGAACATTGAGAGATGTATTGTATGCCTGATGGAAGTTCTTAATGCTGTGTAAGAGACATTGGCCTGTAACTATGCAGAACACCTTAGAGAGCTATTAAGACAGCCCATAAAATACTGAGAGACTAGTTACTTGTTAAAGGTCTGAACATCAGGGAGAAATAGTACAGCTTTAAAAGTTTTAGTTGAGCTGAACAGTAAAGTTTTAATTAAAAAAAAAAAATAAATTAGTCATTTAATGTGAACAGTCAGCCTTGTCAATATCTTGCATTCTTTTTCACCAGTACATTTCTCATGCCTAAATATGACTTTTGGAGGATCAGAATAACGAGCACAGAACAAGGTCCTCTCCTCTAGAAAGGTGGGACAGACTTTCTCTCAGCTTCCATAGATCCAGGTTTCATTCTGGCATCTTCCTGCAGGTTGAAAAATAATGCAATAATCAATAAAAAGTCCTGTTGTACGTATAAAATATCCTTATTTGTATTCTAAGTGAACATGAGGATCATTCATAGACTGAAGCCAGGAAGGAGCATTGAAATCATACAAATTCTCAGGCTGTAGTAATATACTCAGCTGATTTCAGCTGAGCCAGCTGTACTTTCCCCGCCTCCACTGGAAAACATTTTAGATGGCCTCCCCTCCACATCCTAGCCAATTTTGATTTTTAAACTTGGTGGTGGTGAATCTATACGAATTTGAGAGAGGCATCACAATGTCCAACTTGTCTGAAGACAAGGCACCTTGCACATCATGTCTATGCTAAATGCTGTTACTGAGACAAGGAAACTGATTTTTTTGTTGTTGTTGTTTTTTTGTAAGAAGAAACCTTACAAACCAATCACTTTGCCCCTTAATTTTATTTTTTGTTGAACTTAGAAGGTTGGGCTGACTGAGGCAGGTGAGGATGGTCTAGTTAACTATATTATTTTAGATGCTCGTTCTCTGTTGATTGCCTATGCAGTAAGAATAACTTCTCTAGAGAAATTACCCATAGTACCAAAATTAAGTCCCAGTCACTGAATCTGATCTCTTTCACTTCAGTCCAAAAGAGCAGGTGGGTTAGTATCACTCATTCTTTGTTTCCATTATAGCTCATGTTTCCCAGCGCACTGTCATGTTTTAAAACCAGTCACTGGAAGTAATGTGCCCTTATTTCTTCAAGCCTTGCTGAAGCCCTGAGACTGAACTTGTGATTTTGTTGCATGGAACTGAACTTGTTACCACAACAGGAGACACAACAGGCTCTCTAGGCACATCTTTCTTACAAGATCTCACTGAAGACCTGGTAATGAATCACTGGGGCAACTCTCCATCCTGCAGGTCAAAGAGAGCAAGGGTGCATGATTACCTTTGGCTGTTCCCCTGCACACACACCCCTTCCTTTTCTTTAGCTTTCCTTACCCTCTCTGGGGATACCTTTGGCACATCACATCAAGCAGCTGTGCTGGACTGCTCCTGAGGGAAGGCATCCCCAGGAACTTTGGAGGAGAGCAACAGCATGTGGCTGTAGAGCCTCAGGACGTGAAGTGCTCATTGCTGAGCTGTAAATCATGGCTGGTCCCATGCATCTCGGCGGCAAAGGATAAATTTTAAGCCAGAGTTTGTATCCAGACTTCTTCTCTGTCCTGGGACAGTGATTTTGTCATTCCCTTGTAGCTTTTCTTACGCCACAGTGGAAATTCTCTATTTGGTTCCTTGGAGTTTTCTTTGGAGAATTAATGCTTATGGAGTGTTGTTAAATATGCAAAGTAGTACAAGACAAAGCTTTCTGTTACTTCTATTGCCTGTCATTACTAATCTTTTAATAGGTAATTTAAACCATTCTCATTTGAGTGGTGTGTATTTGTTTGAGAAGCAAGTTTATTGTATCTCCCTGAAGAGGTTAGGGAATTAGGGTTATTGCTTCTAACTTCTGTTTTAATTTTTGGCTTAAAGGAGAAAAGCTTCATCAAATGCAGAGATATTTTAATGCAGATAAGCAGGCTTTTGAAGCACAATAGACATTTAAAATGTGATTTTAAAAATTTGTTTACCATTATAAAGAGCAGCTCTGATGGAGCCATGGAAATGTGCGTGTGTGAAATCCCTCCTGTTTTATATGAGAATACCTATACTGAGGTATTTACGTGTATTTTATAAGAAATGAATTAGCCACTGTAGAGGGTGTTCACTTAGACATCTAAAAAAGCATTCTCTTTAATGAACAAGAATCAAAGCATCTGGCTTGAAACATTGGAGTCTCTGTGCTCAGGGACATAAATGCTGACTTTTCCCTTTTTTAGATTAGGCTGTGTGGCCTCCTTTTAGCCAGTCAGCATGGCAGGAAGGAGCGTGTGTGCTGGGACAGGGAAGAGTCCCTTTTTCCTTCTAAAATTCCCCAAACCCAAACTTCTCTCTCAAATGGACATCTCCTTACTGTCAGTGCTCATGGCTGAGGTTTTTTGTTTACGTGGACATGGTTCATCCCCATTCACAGCTCTGTAAAAGGCCTCTCTTAGCCCTTAAACCAAACGATGTTTTCAAAGAACTGCTCCCTCTTAGGATGTATTTCAGAGGCTGTTGCTTTGCGATTGTGGGGAGAGCCAGCAGCGTGCGCTCTCCTGAATGACAGTAGAGGCTTCTGGGGTGGCTGCTCTCTGGGCTTCTGCATGGTGAGCGGGGAGATTTGGTCAGGGGACAGGGGACCGGTGTAAAGCAGAAGCCCTGCAGCGCCCGCACGTGCCCTGCTCGCAGCACCAGCTGCGCCGCTGCGTTGCGCCAGCTGTTGAGTGCCGCACCACTGACTGGTGTGGGTGTAGCCTCTGATTGCTCTCTGGAGACGGATGTGTTCAAACCCCAGGAGACAAAGAACATTTCTAACAGGTTGGGTTTTTTTTTTCCCCTCTTTTTTTTTTTTTTCTTTTTTTTTTCTTTTTTCTCCTTTCCCTTTTTTTCCCCTGGAACCTGAAAAGTGAGTGTGAAGCACTTTCGATGAAATACTGCTGGATGGAAACCCAAACACATCATACAGGGACAAGCTTTTGAAGAAAAGAGAGCTTTCCTAATGTGTTCGGTAGTCAGGGTTAGTTTGAGGGAGTGACAGCTCGCTTTGATGTCCTGGGCTCCACGCATTTACGGAGAGTATTGCAGGAAAGGAGTAGAAGGCCCGTAATGTGCTGCTTTGTTCTGAAATCATGAGCTGTGCAAAGAAAACCTTGAAACTGTAAGATTTAAGAAAGAGAAACATTCATGTCTCAGGAGAGAGATTATGAGTCCTAAGAAGCTGAAAATTGGGTAATTCTGTGGTTTAACATTTTGATCTGCATATCATTTTATCTTTTGTGTTAATTCACACAAGAACATGTGGGTTTTGGGTTACTGGGAAGGTTTTAATTAGAAACGTGCTGAACAGATTAACAGTAGTTGGAAATATTTGAAAACTATGTTTTTCCCTTGATTTCTAAAGAAGGTGACATATTTATTGTTACGGTCCCTCTCAATCTTCCCTTCCCCTTACAACTGGTGTTTTCTGAAAATTTAGTGAGTGAAAGATAGCATTTCAAATCTAGTTGTGTGCACTTTATCACAACATGTTGTAATCCCTAGAAAAGACTTTAGTAGATAATTTCATAGTGGGTAATTTCAGATGGCCTGTGTTGAACACAGGTGATGATTTCATCTTAGGTCTGCCTGTTCCAAGCTGTGTTGCTGGGAAAGGGAAGGAATCCTACGGTTCCTACTATCATACCAAAACTAGCAATTTTCAAATTTCTGTAATGGTATCATAGCTCAATTCTATCACTTCAGCTGATCGGAGGAAAAAATCTAATTAAATCAGTGCATGATCTTTGAAGTAATTGATATTTTGTTCGTCTCTTTTCCTTAAGAAGCCCTCATTTTGTACATGTTGTGACCATTAATACTTTTTCACTACAGGAAAAGTGACCTGCTAAAAATTTTCCTTCCTCTTTAGAAAGGGATGAGGAAGTGGCTTAAAATATTTAAGAACCACCAGAAGATTTTCCGGACTTCTGTCTGGCAGTGCAGATATATGTGCATTCCCAGTGAAATACTCTTGAACAGTGATAGCATAAGGTATGCAAGCCACAGAAGTCCCATTAAACTATCAAAATGATTCTTACTAGGACTCTGGTAGTGTTTGTGCTGCCTTGATGGGAAAGAAGGAATTTTCATGTTAGATCACCCACCAGTACCTCCATAAAAGAAATACAGGGTGACAAGGCTAGCTGAGTGTTAAAGATAACCATCTCTTTGTCTACTCTTTTTAACACAGTTGTATTTCAGTGGAGTATACTGCTACAGTTCTGGGGCAGTGAAGTGGAGAATCTGTCCCCAAGCACATTTGGTTGTGCTGAGCATACAAGCAGTTCTCTGCCTTCTGTTTTATTAGAAGAAAAGTGTACCGTAACATCTACTTGGCGATGATGCTAATCAGAGAGTTTATTGGCTCCCTTCAGGGGCTCTGTCTAGCACACCGAATTTGTATTTGTCATGTGAAAGGCCAAATCCTTCTAAGTGCAGGCAACATATCGGTGTACATAGGATTTCCTTACAGCCTGCCCCAGCTTTTCCCACATTCCATGGAATCACAGAATGGTTTGGGTTGGAAGGGACCTTTAAAGGTCATCTAGTCCATTGCTCCTGCCTTGGGTAGGGACATCTTTCACTAGATCAGGTTTCAAAGCTCCATCCAATCTGACCTTGAACACTTCCAATGATGTCTGGTCCAAGAGGCTCTCGGGACAGCAGGAGGTGGAAGGACTCCCTCCCTGCTAGGGTAGGGCAGAAAAGAGGAAGGTAAATGTGAAAGGATGTAGTGAAATCAGAACGCCTCACTGTAGTATCAATTGTAATCATCAGGCTACGGGCTATTCTGAGGTGCCTCCCTATTGTTTTGAGTTGTAATTTGATCTGGGAGAGTGTCTGAGCAAGAACTCTTTACTGATCCAGCAGCCGTCTTCATTCATTATAATAGTACCCACGAGATATAACTGAGTCACCAAGCTGGGTTATATTTTTCTAATGTGCATCTGTGTTTTATTTGATTATAAAGTCCAGATCCTCCTGCTTTCTGTTACAGACTTTTTATCTTGCTCTGCTCGTGTCAAAATCAATTTGTAATTCTGTGGTGTACACATGAAATTAGTTTTAATTTGCTATGTGTTTCCAAGGGTGACTGACATTTAATATTTTGTTCTGAGGGTCTCATTAGTACTGTGTACCCATAATCTATTCCATGGGTGTAACAACAGAGGGTAAGTGAGCTATTGAACAGCATCCATCTGTCCACTTAGCAAATGGCCAGAGGGAAATACAGGGAAAAAAATAGATGGATAATTGTCAGCATTTCTGTATTTGTAGTTTAGAAAAGTCAAATATAATACTGTGGGTTTGCTATGAGCTTAAATGATTTTGGCCCTCCATGACCCAGAAGATGCTTCTTAGTAGTAATTCATATGCACCAAGGTATGAGAAAATCATGGCAAAACCTGTAGAGGCAGAACTGATTTTCAAGCACAAGAGCAATTGCTACACTGTGGAAGAAGGAGTGCCTTTTGTGTCCCTAAGCTCAATATTGAGAGGCAAGTTACTTTAATCTAGTAACTGCAAGCCCATCCCTTATCTGTGCTGTTGTCAATATGTATGTGGGTGCATGCCACTTATGGCCATTGGTTGGCTTTATTTTTGCTGTCCTAAGAGTGACTTGTCTTAGAGGTTTTT
>VZTL01061687.1:33007-67727 GCA_013400535.1 Scopus umbretta | reverse complement strand
GAGGGCGACGCTGGCCTGCCTCTCCGGCCGCGGCGGTGTCAGCCCGGGGCCGGCGCGCCAAGTTTGGGCGGGCGAGCCGGGGACTGCCGGCAGCGCCAGTTCCGCCGCTGTCCGCCGTACCGGGCCCCGGGCGGACCGCCGCTCGCTGGCGGCGTCCCGGCTGGCCCACGGTCTTCTTTGGAGGCTCAGCTGCCGTCCCTGCCTCACCGCCTTCTCCCAGCCCGGGGTAGAAATAACCGAGGGCACCCGGCTGCGGAGGACGGGAGAATTTTCCTGTAGGACAGCTGTTTTGGCTTCCTCGCCAGAGATGAGTTGCTGACTCAGTTTAATATGTAGTGTCTTCAAAGCCTGCTTCATCACAACTCTAAGCTGATACTTGCCGCCAGTGTTTCTATTATCCGTAGGCTCCAAATCCAGTAAAGTTGCTGCCTAAGCTTTCTCACGGATCCTCTTGGTAGCACTATTGCTTGGGAAAACGGAGTTCAGGTCTGCTCTAACTTTCTCTTTTTCTTTTTGATGAAGTACTGGCTTGACTGGCAAGAGGACGACACCCTGTATAAGCCCGGGCCTCCCCCAGTTCGGAGGACATGGCATCGGGCATTGGATCTCCGTCACCGTGCTCAGGGGGCAGCGATGATGATGAGATGGAGATCCTGTTGAACAACGCTATCCCCCAGCATCCAGGTATGGAGAGCCTGCAGGGCATGCGTGTGAAATGGGGGCAACGCTGGTCTCAAGCTGAACGTGTGAAATAAATTTTGTGCTGGGGAATGTGTTTGTTTGGTTTTTTTTTTCCTTGCTACGAGACACACATATGTTCTTGATTTTGATATCGTAATGCTATGGTTACTTCGAAGCACGAGGCTTGCGGCTTTGTGTCAGGTGGAGCTGACTCTGTTCCAAGCCGTTGCAGGTTGTCGGCCATGCTTTGAGGAGGTGTGAGGGGTGGAGGCAGAGCGTCCAATTCTGACGGGCTACCAAAATGCCTGAGAGTTTTGTATTTCGTGAATGGGGAGGGGGGGGGGGGGAGTGTGTGAAAGGGCAGGATGCCTGGCTTGCTTTCATCTGGGAACTCAGACCGGCTGACGTCCAGTGCAAACTGCCCTGGGCTGTTGCGTGACCCACTTTCCTTCATCACCACACCCAATTATTGAGGTTTCTTGTGGTTCTCTCTCCATGCTGCTTGCCCACCTTTGCTTTTCTTGTAGTCTTCATACCTTGCTTTTTCCCTCGTGTTTGCGCCCTCATCATCAACATGAGACTTGAGTTAGAGCCCTGGGTGCTCTTCTGTTTTGGGTTTTTTGTTGTTGCTGCTGTTGTGGTTGATGACTTGCTCTGTGGACCTACATCTGGATTCTCTGCTTCCTTGTGGAAAGCAATAATGTATGTCCTGATGTGCTGGATAGTAAGACAAGTTTGAGTTTTTCGACTAACTCGTGTTGTAGTGTCGTATAGGATAAATGTTGCAACTGGAAAGGGAAAATGGTGCTGTGGGCTGCTTAGTTTTTTGTTTGGTTGGCATTTTTTCTTAAGCTTTGACTCTAGGGTTTTCTGGCATCTCTGAAATCTTAGGCAGAAGGGGACTGTCAGTAAGCCTTGTAAAGAAAACCTTGGTGAAGAAAAACTGTTAAAATCCCTGCAGACTGGAGAGCTTTAGGTAATGTGTTGGGAAGGATGGGACACCAGAGGCTCTAAATAGGAACCTGGGGGAGAAGAAGAGGTGGGATCCCTGAAGGACCTGGTGTTGCAGGGCCGTGGGAGTGAAGAGGCATCCATCGGTTGGGAACGTGGCAGGGGCCAGGCGTGGGGACCCCATGCTCTGAGAGCTCGACCCTTGCCATTTCACCCCTGGCTGCGGCAGCTCCTCTGACCTGTGGCTTCCTCCATCCTGCCCAGCTCCTGTGGTCAGGAGGCCATTTTCCCTTGGAGGGAGAAGGAGTGACTCTGGCTGTGTGCGGTGGGCGGGGCGGCAGGGGAGGGCGGGTGGCCGGGCTGCTCCCGCAGCCTGCCACAAAGGGAAGGGCTGTCTGGCCGCCCCTTCCCCTCGGGCGGGGGGCAGGGAGGGAAAGGGGGCACACAGATGGGAGCGTGGGGTGTTGGGGAGCTGGCATGGGTTCCTCTGGCCGGGCAGCGAGCTTGCTAGCCGTTGGCACAGAGGGAAGGGGTTGGGGGAAGGTCGTGTCAAATCCGGATCGCAATAGAGTTGCTGAATAACGACTTTCCTATGGAGGAGGACAAGTAGCGGCTTACTGGCCTGTATTTTGCAGGCGGCTGTAGGATGTTCTGTACTGCTGAAGAGGCTAGCTAGTTGTGGGTTTCTCTGCTGGAGACCCATGGACTGAAACAGTGTCCTAGTCAGGTTCTCAGATGTATTCACCATTTGGTCTCCTTTAGATGTGGCCGTATATTCGATGCTCTTTCCTCTTCTCGTTGGGTTACAGCAAACTTCTGGTCCCTACGATCCCAGGGCAGCTCTGCTTGGAGAAGGAATAGTGTGGGAATAGGTGGTGTTGGGGGGAGGGGGAAAACCCATGTGTAGTGGTGACTTAGGATTACTTAGTATCTGTTGTGAACAGTAACAGAGTAAGTAGTTGTAAACACTTCTATGTTTGTAAGCGTGTAGCAAGAAGTAGACAAGTTGAGCAAGAAGGGCCCACAGATGGGGTTTGAATGAGACACGTTGCCTCTTCCCCTCTAGAGCCTGAAGAAGAGCCAGAAGAAGAACTTCTGTCAGAGGCTGAGACACCCAAAATCAAGAAGAAGAAGAAGCCCAAGAAACTAAAGGAACCCAAAGTGCCCAAGCTCAGCAAGCGTCAGAAGAAGGAGGTGAGGAAAAGGGTGCCTAAGGTCGCACTCTAAAATACGGATATATGTGGCGAGGGTGCTTACTGTTGTTGTTGGCCTATGGCAGCGATCCTTTGTACGAGCTCCGTAGAGCCAGGGGAGAGTGTGGTGTTTAGTGCTTACCTGGGGTATTTTCTCACAGCTGCCTGATCTTCTCTCTCCCTCCCTCCCCAGCTGGGGGACAGCTCTGGTGAGGGGAATGAGTTTGTGGAGGAAGAAGAGGAGGTTCTGCGCTCTGACAGTGAGGGCAGTGACTACACTCCTGGGAAGAAGAAAAAGAAGAAATTAGGGCCCAAGAAGGAAAAGAAAAACAAAGCCAAGCGCAAGGAGGAGGAGGAAGAAGAGGAAGAAGACGATGACTCAAAGGTGAGAAGCTACCCTGCTGACTGACTCCTTGCTCCTCATTCCCATGTATCTGATTTTGGGGTTCGTTGTGTTCTCCATTTGTGATGGCAAATGGAGTTGGGGCTGTTCGGTCTCCTCTTCCTCCACTAGTCCTGCTTGACTTGACCATTTTCCCACCTTGCATTCCTTCATGTGTTCTGCACTTAGAATGTGTGTGTTGGATCCGAAGACTTTTCCCACCTCCACTGATGTTCTATTGAGGCTGTGTCCTATGGCAGTGATAAGTGGATGGGGAAGGAGTGTGGAAATCCCCTGGTCCTGACCCACTGGGTCATTGGTAGATGTGTGGAGCTTTTTCTCAGAGTTGCTGCAATTCTCTCTGCACAGGAGCCGAAGTCATCTGCTCAGCTCCTGGAAGATTGGGGCATGGAGGATATTGATCATATCTTCACAGAGGAGGATTACCGCACTCTCACCAACTACAAAGCTTTCAGCCAGTTTGTCAGGTGAACTGCAAGCCTGCACTTGGAGGACTCTGGATCAAAAAAAAAGAGATGGGGCAAGGGCTAGGTTCCTTGTTTTCAGAACCTCAAGGCACATTAGAGATACTAGCGTCCTACCTAGAACAAAAACTGAAGCAACAGTAAAATAATTGATCTTTTTTGTTTTCCATGATCAAGCTGATGCAAGTTCCCAGTCCCCTTTCTTCCGTAGTATGCTAAATTCCATTTTACTTTCCAAGCCCCTGAGCATTTGCATCCTCCACGCAGAGTGAAGGATGGGAGTGGAGAGATTCATTGGCTGTTGAGATCAGAGATTAGAAAGGAATGTAGTTTGAGATAGAGGTGCTGATGGGGGTGGTGGCGGGGAGGAATAATGATCTCTGTTTCGGAGTGGTTCGGTAACTCTTCCTTTTTTAACTGTACACAGGCCACTTATTGCAGCCAAGAACCCTAAAATAGCAGTGTCGAAGATGATGATGGTACTGGGAGCCAAATGGAGGGAGTTTAGCACAAACAACCCCTTCAAGGGAAGTTCAGGTGCATCCGTGGCAGCTGCTGCAGCTGCAGCTGTTGCAGTAGTGGAGAGTATGGTGACCAATGTGGATGCTGTCCTGCCACAGCCCCCTGTAGATGTGCCACTCAGGAAGGCCAAGACAAAGGAGGGCAAAGGTGAGATGAAGAATCTGGCAGGATGGTAGAGGGTGAGTGGTGTCAAGGCAATAGTCCTTCTGACTCCTCTGTTCCCAGGTCCCAATGCTCGGCGGAAGCCGAAGGCCAGTCCTCGTATTCCTGATATCAAGAAACCTAAAACAAAGAAGGTGGCACCTTTGAAAATCAAACTGGGAGGATTTGGTTCCAAGCGTAAAAGATCATCAGTAAGTGACGGCTCCTTTCTTGACCTTCTGAGAAGGAGGTAATGATGTGCTAGAAATGCTGGGATGCGTGTCTGATTGCGGGCCCCAGCATGCATGCCTGAGTAGCATAGCTTGCTTTTTTTTTTTCTTACCTACCTCAGAGTGAAGATGATGATCTGGATGTGGAGTCAGACTTTGATGATGCCAGCATCAACAGCTACTCTGTTTCAGATGGATCTACAAGCCGTAGTAGCCGCAGTCGCAAAAAACTCAAAGCTGGGAAAAAGAAAAAGAAAGGTACTGATGCTTGCTGTCAGTTGGAGACAGAAGCGCAGCGAGTGTGTAGAAGGATTAGAGGAATGTCTGTGCAGAATTTGGGTATTTAACAGCATACTTGAGGGAGGAGAATTGTTTGCGAAGGAAGAACCTGATACTGTTTTTAATAAGAAAAAGTTTTTCGGGAGTTCTTTCTCCCCTTGGTAGGGGAACAGACGCAGTGCTGTTTTTGTGGCCCCAGCTACAGCTTTGATTTCATGGGTGGAAGGAGGCACAGAGGGGCTTGTTTTACTCTTGTTCCAGCTCTTGCTCCCTGCCCTGTATAACTTACTTAGATAGAGCGAGAGTTTTGGATTCTGGATCTCTGTATTGCTACGTAGGCTGTTGGGAGAGTACCCTCCCTTGCTGTTGGAAGCCTGTACCTGTGGCTTGTACTGCTGTAACTCCTCGCCATCCTCTACAGGTGAGGAGGACTCCACAGTGGCTGTGGATGGCTATGAGACCGATCACCAGGACTACTGTGAGGTGTGCCAGCAGGGAGGAGAAATTATACTGTGCGATACCTGCCCTCGTGCCTACCACATGGTTTGCCTGGACCCAGACATGGAGAAAGCCCCAGAGGGCAAATGGAGCTGCCCACACTGTGTGAGTACTGGATTCCCCCAAACTGTGCAAGAGACAATGGATGTGGATGTCAAGTGACTTGGGGCTGCTCTTTTATGGTAATAAAATAATTGCAAATGTGTGACTCTTATCTGATTTCCCCCTCCTGTAGGAAAAAGAGGGCATTCAGTGGGAAGCAAAGGAGGATAACTCTGAAGGTGAGGAAATCCTGGAGGATGTTGTGGGCGATGCTGAGGAAGAGGATGACCACCATATGGAGTTCTGCAGAGTCTGCAAGGATGGAGGAGAGCTGCTGTGCTGTGATGCCTGTCCTTCATCCTATCACATACACTGTCTGAATCCCCCATTGCCAGAGATTCCCAACGGAGAGTGGCTGTGCCCTCGCTGCACTGTGAGTTTCTGCTAATATCATTCGTCTATTGCTAGAAGAGATGATCGATCTAATCCCTTTGGATCATCGTATTTTCTGGAAATGCTTAGTCTTCCAAAGACTCCATCTCCTCTCGTGTTTGTGTTATAAAACACCAAGGTCTGGCTTTTTGTGGCTGGATTGCGCCTTGTTGATTGTCTGCCTTCTCCAGATGGTAGGAAGGACAGGGTTACAGACAAGTCTTACGAGTCTCAGTTTTTGTTCCAGGACACCAAGGCTCAATTTTCTTGGATCCTGCATGTACGTAGAAGCAGGAAGAGGAGTACAAGCAAATTCAGTGCTTAAAAAAAAAAAATATCTTAAACTGATGCTGAGCCAAACAGTTTTTTTTCACACTGCAAGCTCTGTAACGTCAAGCCCTTCCTTAGTAGGTGGTTGGGAGAAATGTCACACTTTTCCAGGAGAAGTTCTTGAAATGAAGTATCATAGATGCTTTCATTAGGTGATGAGGACAACTTTTAATTGGAGTTGCAGTTAGATAGACTACTAGGCTCGTCAAGCCTAGCAATTTCTGTATTTCATGTAGAATTTCTGAATTGGTGTAGCCCTGGGGAGACAACTGCGTTGGGATACTGGATTCAGTTTGGAGTTTCAGTCCTGGGGGGGGGAGGGGGGGAGAGAGAGAGAGAAACTGGAGAAAGCTCAAATAAATGCTGGAGATAAGAGGATGAAAGCTTCCAAGTCCAAAAAGCAAATTCCATCTGCATAGTAAAGCTTATAACTAAGGAAGAGAACTGTGACTTTATGTTCCTACTCCTCGGCGCTTGTGTGTTAGAGTATGTACACTCTGATGTAACAAGCTTCGTTTAACTTTTCAGTGCCCAGCTTTGAAAGGAAAGGTGCAGAAGATCTTGATCTGGAAATGGGGTCAGCCCCCGGTTGGCCCCCCACCACCGCGTCCACCTGATGCAGACCCTAATGCTCCTCCCCCTAAGCCCCTGGAGGGTCGGCCTGAAAGGCAGTTCTTTGTCAAATGGCAGGGCATGTCCTACTGGCACTGCTCTTGGGTGTCAGAGTTGCAGGTGAGCAGAGGACTCTTACTGTGTCATAAGGGTGGATAGTTGCGGGGAGATATTTTGGATGGTTGAGGGGAAAACACCTAATAACTGCTTCTGTCCTGACTGCAGCTGGAGCTGCACTGCCAGGTCATGTTTCGTAACTACCAACGCAAAAATGATATGGATGAGCCGCCCTCAGGGGACTTTGGAGGGGAAGAGGAGAAAAGCCGAAAGAGAAAAAACAAGGACCCCAAATATGCTGAGATGGAGGAGCGCTTCTATCGATATGGGATCAAGCCTGAGTGGATGATGATCCACAGGATCCTTAATCATAGGTAGGGGAGGTAGCAAAGAGGATTTTCAACGAAGACCTTACGCAGGGCTAAGGGAGAGTGGATGAGCTAAACTGCAGTGAGACTGGGGGAAACAGTGGGAGTTCTTTTGTTGGTATGACAAACATTATTATTCTGTTTCTGTTGCTTCATTAAGAGATCCTTTCCTTCTCTCCCATTTGAGTGGATTGGGTGAATAATGGCATTTCACTGTGCTTAAGACTTATCTGTTTTTTCCGCAGTGTGGATAAGAAGGGGAATGTCCACTATTTGATTAAATGGAGAGACCTACCCTATGACCAGGCATCCTGGGAAAGCGAAGATGTGGATATCCAAGATTATGACCTCTACAAGCAAGCCTACTGGAATCACCGGTGAGAGAAGTGTTAGAGGTTGTGTTCTTTTCCCTTCCCTCAGCAGAAAATACTGGAGTATGTCAGCCCTTAGCACTGGCTGGATTAATATATGGAGATAGTCAAGAAGCATCATCTTGTTGTTTACCCCTTATTCCTTTGGGCAGGGACCTTGCGCCTCTCCACCAGTTCATGAAGGTTCTGGCCCTGTTCTCTTGAGCCTATTTGAGTTGGGTGATCACCCTCCTATTCTTTGCAATAGTTTTCCCTCGATCTGTTACAAAAGCCATTAAACTTGCACATTCTTGGGACTGTCTCTGCATAGGGAGCTGATGAGAGGTGAAGAGGGCAGGCCTGGTAAGAAGTTGAAGAAAGTAAAGATGCGGAAACTGGAGAGGCCCCCTGAGACTCCCACAGTAGATGTAAGTTACTGTTTATTGCTTAGGAGCCATCTGATCTAGCTGCTTATTTGGGGGAGGAGGCAGGTAAATATGAAACTGCAGAGTGAAGAGCATATGGCTTAGAGTTCCTTTGTGTCCCGAAGAATGAATGGGTTATAGAGCCTTGAGGCAAAGGGCCACCTTGTCCATGGGGTGAGGCACTGGCTGGCTCTTGGTGAAATGGTTTTACAAATAAAAAAAACCCAAACAAACAAACAAAAACCCCAACAATAAAAAAAACTTTTTGGGGGATACCTTTGACCATTTGGTATTTTTGTCTGGTTGTCATCCATGAAGCCTTGTCTGCACTAGGGAATATGTATAGGTGACTGGGAAAGGACTTGGTAGCTGTCTAGCTAAGGTAAGGGATCTCAAATCTTCTTTCTTTCCGCTGTAGCCAACAGTGAAGTATGACCGGCAACCAGAGTACCTCGATGTAACAGGGGGGACCTTGCATCCCTACCAACTGGAAGGACTGAACTGGCTGCGCTTCTCTTGGGCCCAGGGCACAGATACAATCTTGGCTGATGAAATGGGTCTGGGAAAGACTGTGCAGACAGCTGTGTTCCTATATTCCTTATACAAAGAGGTGAGAGCTGGGAGATCGCTACCCAGGGAGATTCCGCTTGTGTTAGCGGTTGCATTTGTCTAATACTCTTACTGACTCTATTCATAGGGCCACTCAAAGGGTCCTTTCTTGGTGAGTGCCCCCTTGTCCACAATCATCAACTGGGAACGAGAATTTGAGATGTGGGCCCCAGACATGTATGTGGTGACCTACGTCGGGGACAAAGACAGCCGGGCCATCATCCGTGAGAATGAGTTCACTTTTGAGGATAACGCCATACGTGGAGGCAAAAAAGCATCCAGAATGAAGGTACAGAACTCTGCTGTAACGCAAGCCTGAACTGAAAGCAGCAATGTGCTAGACTGGCTTTCAGCAGTTGAGGTTCAGATACTCTGATGTCCCTGGGAACTGATTATACTTGTAGTTTCCAAGGGGAAATAACTGCAAATTGATAACTAGTGGGCATTTAGACTCCTGCTCTAGACTGTTTAAATGTTGCTACTACTCTGAATTAATTCAGTACTGGAAAAAGACAGTTGGCTGAGGTAACGCTGACCATAGGCAAATCCCTCTATCTCTTCTACTTAATCTGTGAAGTTGTGCATCATTTCTACAGATCTAAGTCAATGACAGAATTGCCACTGTATGAAAGAAGACAAACATTTAAAAAAAAAAAAAAAGAACTCTTTAATCATTCTGAGGAACTGGCTGACAGTGGAGGCCATACCTAGGCATCTGAGAAACTGCGTTCTGTGCCCAGAGAGGAGGGAAGAGCCTGATCTAGGTGGCTAGTTTTTGTACAACTTTAGTCTTCCTAGTAAAAGCAAGATGGGAGCTAAAGCTTTTCCAGTGGCAGAGGTAGACAGAACTCCTTTGCTTCCCTTGAACTTGAACTGCATTAAGTACTAACGGTAATTTTAAAGTTCCATGGTAAACTACTTAAAAGATAAGTCTTAGCTCTTTGAGCCAGTCTTCTCCAAATCTCATTTCCCTAACATGCCTGTATTTGCTGCTTATTTGTTAAACTTCTGTTATAACTTTTGGCAACTGTCCAGAAGTAGCAGGTATTGAGGGGGTTGATGAGGCTTACATGTGTTAAGAGAGTAATAGGGGATTAAAAGGCTAGAACGGTTTGGGTAGCATTTTGAATCTTGTGACAGGAAACTGTGGGTGTGAAATGTTTTTGATGTGCTGTTTGACCAGGGCTTATCGGAATAACTTGATGGAGAAACGCTGCATCTACTTTGTCCTGGGACATTCCCCTGTCCCATTACCATGTTCATCCTTTTCCTTTGCAGAAGGAAGCTGCTGTGAAGTTCCACGTGCTTCTCACCTCCTATGAACTGATCACAATTGATATGGCCATACTAGGCTCTATTGACTGGGCCTGTCTCATCGTGGATGAAGCTCACAGACTGAAGAACAATCAGTCTAAGGTACAGAGAAACATAGGTGGTTTATAGGCATGGCATATGTTGCAGGGGTGAATGGGCAGAGAGTGTTGAGAAGATCAAATAGCTGCTCCTAAGCACTTAAGTTTGTCTGCCAACTCTTGGTCACTTGTTCAATAGTAAATTTGACACGTTATTAAAAAAAAAAACAAACCCAAACCCAAAACAGCCTTAATTTGGATAGTGATTATCATTGGCAACAGTTTCACTTGTATACACATTACTGGTTAAAACAGCTTTCTCTGGGTGAATAGGCAATTGGTGTACACTAGAAAACAGAAAAACCTGGATGTTATTGTTGCTCTCAAATACAAACTGGCTTCTCTGAAAGCAGATGATATATCTGCACCTCTATTCTAGAAAGGTTTACCATACTGAGCATAAAACAAGCTGCATGAGCACAATTATCCTGCTCCCAGAGTAGGCTTGCTTTCTGTATTTGTCTAGCTTTGCAGCGGAACTAATTAGATGTTATAGAAGTGGGGAGAGGTGGGCAGAAGTGTTCAAAAATGCCTGGGTAGGTGCTGAAAGCCATATAGCTGCTTTTATATGAGGCTGTACCTTAACTGAGCTTGTCTGAATTCAGTAGACTGGATTGTACTTGCTTAATCAGCCCCTCCCTAAGCCCTTGTGCCTTAATTCTGCTATTGATTTGTCTGTCTTCAGCTGGGTTCTGGTGCTCACTACGCTAAAAACAATTGTTACTGGAAATCTGGTTTTATAGGTTCTTGGAGACTGTAAGACAAAGTTGCCTCTTGATTGCTTTTTTTGCTTTTTGTTTTTTGTTTAAATGGCTTTAGCTTTTTGGATGTTGGTGTGAGGGATCTTTCCGAGACATCACAGCTGTGCTTGCAGTCCGGTTTCCAGATAGTTTTTTATTTTGGGCATTAAGACTGGATGCCGTTCTATGCCTAGTATTGAAATTTTTGGAAATAGTAATCAGTGCTTACTATTAATATTCATTAACTGAAAGAGGCTGTAAAGGCTCAAGGTTACGCTATGACTAACAGTTACAATTGGTTATCCACCAAGATTGAATCTGCCTCTTTCTAGAGCAGTTTCCTGTCCCGTAAGGACAGCTGCAGGTGTTTGGCTGCAAGACGGGTCAGATGCTTCTTGAAAGATTGTGGTTATCTACCGAAGTTTTGCAGATGTAATCGGTAACTTCCATACTTGATTCCAAAATTAGAATGTTTTTTGACTATAACTATGTAGAAAGATAAATCTCTGTGGAGGCCACTAGAAGGATTCTTCTGGTGTGATAACCAAAACATAAATAATGGTGGATTTCTCTTCTTTGGGTTTTTTCTTTTGTTTGTTTGCTATCTAGTACAAGCTATTTTCATTAAGTTTGACCTTGTATCATGCCAAGTGTAAAATAACAAAGAAATAGCCAAGCTTGTAAATAAATTACTGCTTTATTGTCAATTTGTGCTGCTGAACATGGTACACTTGTGATTTTTGGTTCAGTACTTTAACTGCTTACTACCTCTGTATGGAATTACTTCGTTGTTGTGAAAACCAGCACGAACTACCTTGAAGACACATTGGCAAACCCTTAGCTCTTTTTCTCCTCTGCGTGTTCAGAGGTCTGGAACATTGCCAGGATTTATATGAATAGGAAGAGTGACTTAGCTATTCTAGAATTCTCAAGGCAGAGTAGTTGTAAGAATGTGGAACACTAATTTAGCAAGGAAAAATACATAGCCTAGCAGTCTGGAAATGATTGGTGGTCTGAAAGAGCTTGTAACTTAGAAAAGCAAAGGAAACCTACCAGCACCTGATGGCTTGTAGGATTTGTTGTGGTCGTGTTTTAGCTATGCAGAACAATGATCCAGATGAGATCAGTCTAGTGACCCTGACTGGAATGTGATCTACTTGGAGCTCTTGTCCAAACAGCTGATGTGATCTAAATTGAGCCCTAGCTTGGTGTCAAATTTTTTTTTTTTCCTAGGGGAAATTATCTTTTTGTAGGCCCATGACCTAGTAAGCTTTTGACATGTTTCTGTACTCTGTTTCCTGCCACCCACTGTTTCTTCTCTGCTCTCTACTTCCCAGTTCTTCCGTGTGCTGAATGGTTACTCCCTCCAGCATAAGCTGCTCCTTACAGGAACTCCTCTGCAGAACAACCTGGAAGAACTGTTCCACCTGCTGAACTTCCTGACACCAGAGAGATTCCAGTATGTCTTGAAGTGCAAGTCAGCCTGCCTGTCTTGTCACTCCTATCCCTTTCCTTGTTGTGTTTCGTTTGTTTGTGTTTTTACCTCTCTGTTTTGTGGCTTTTGCTGAGTGTCTGTTTCTCTGCAGTAACTTGGAGGGCTTCCTAGAAGAGTTTGCAGATATTGCCAAGGAAGATCAGATCAAGAAGCTGCATGACATGCTGGGCCCACACATGCTGAGGCGTCTCAAAGCTGACGTTTTCAAGAATATGCCATCTAAGACTGAACTCATTGTCAGAGTGGAGTTGAGCCCCATGCAGAAGTGAGTGTGAGGATGAAGAAAGCACCTGCTGTTGAACTACTGTTGCTCTGCTCTGCTGTTTCAAAGAGGATGCTGAAACAGCCTCATCCTCGCTATAGGGCTTTCTATGCAGTGGATAGGAGGAAGATTTCCTGCTGCCACTGTAGCAGAGAGAACTAATCCTGTGCTCTGATGTAAGGGATAAAGAGATAGTGAATGCCACTGGCAGAGCCTAGGTAGCTGGCAGGTAATGCCAGGAGCTGTGCAGAGTTTAGCAAGAGAGTATGTTAGTCGTTCTCATGGGGCGTGTCTGAGTGGGATTTGTTTTTCTTTTCAGGAAATACTATAAATACATTTTGACAAGAAACTTCGAGGCACTGAATGCGCGGGGTGGTGGTAACCAAGTTTCCTTGCTCAATGTTGTTATGGATCTGAAGAAGTGCTGTAACCACCCCTACCTCTTTCCTGTGGCTGCTATGGTATGTCCAGTCACTTACTCTTAATAATCAAATTCCCTGCTGCATGTTATCAGGGAGCCAGTTAGCTGCCTAGTGAAGCATGGAGGGGTTTTCTGCTTCTGTGTGTTTTCATCCTGTCTTTATGTAGGCCCAACATGCTGGGAGGCCTTTCCTTTTCCAGTGTCTTTGTATGACAGGAGTGCACTATCTTGTGACTCGTGCAAGGTGGTGAAGAGAGTGAGAGTAGTGATTATGTCATTAAGAAAGAGGAGGGCATCTAGGAGTAAAATTGCAAGTAAAGAGGCACAGGGTAGCACTGATGTTTCATATAAGCAGTGCTACACGTTGTGATTGTGCCAAACTAGATGACCAGATATGAGTGAGCATCTGATGAACATAGCTAGGGACGAAGACTAAGCTACATCCCTTTGAGCTGTTTCCTTCCCCCACTCCCTTTCTTTTCTTTTGTCTTTCTTCTCAGGAAGCTCCAAAAATGCCAAATGGCATGTATGATGGTAGTGCTCTTATTCGAGCTTCTGGAAAGCTGTTGCTGCTCCAGAAGATGTTAAAGAACCTTAAGGAAGGAGGTCACAGGGTGCTCATATTCTCTCAGGTATATGTGGGGAAAAAACTTAAGGCTGGGAATTCTTTTTCTGAGAAAGGAGACTGTTGAGCTGGTATCCCCTTGCCCCTCACTCTTTTGTGGTGGTACGTTTCTGATATGCAGATGACTAAAATGCTGGACCTTCTAGAAGACTTTTTGGAACATGAAGGGTACAAATATGAGCGGATTGATGGAGGAATCACGGGGAACATGCGTCAGGAGGCTATCGATCGCTTCAATGGTATGGAGTCTCCTACTTTGTTTGCAAAATTAAAACTGTTGCTTTGTATGTGCTCAGCAGTTGACATGGGATTGTTGTGGCCCAAGTCTTCCATTGCTCTCCTGGAATCTTAAATTAGTAGTGTTGCCCCTCAGGTGATGTGGGTCAGACACAAATCCTTGTTTGAGTAATGCACTCTCCCTTGATTACTTTTTGTTCTCTCCTTTTATCTAAGCTCCTGGTGCTCAGCAGTTCTGCTTTCTGCTTTCAACTCGAGCCGGGGGTCTTGGTATTAACTTGGCCACAGCAGATACTGTGATTATCTATGATTCAGACTGGAACCCCCACAATGATATACAGGTGAGTCTGAGTGAGATCACTCACTGTGGAGCAATCCTGAGGAAGAGGGGAAGTGAAATCCTCAAGAGCAGTGAAGGAATGTGAGACTTGCCCTCTAGAAATACGCAAAATTAGATCAGTGAGGATGGGTAGAGATGGGAAGTGAAATAGTAGAGGGTTCTTCCAGGGCCCAGCCTTCACTAATGTTAAGAGCCAACACAAAGGCAGCTGGGAAACTTGTGGAGGTAGGTGGGATGTATCAGACTACTACTTGTGTAGCTATAGACTTTTCTGAGCACATCTCTTTTCTAGGCCTTCAGTCGTGCACACAGAATTGGACAGAACAAGAAAGTGATGATATACCGCTTTGTGACAAGGGCCTCAGTGGAGGAGCGTATCACTCAGGTGGCCAAGAAGAAAATGATGTTAACTCATCTGGTAGTGAGACCAGGGCTGGGCTCCAAGACAGGCTCCATGTCCAAACAGGAACTTGATGACATTCTCAAATTTGGTACTGAAGAGCTCTTCAAGGATGAGGCTACTGAGGGGGGTGAGTGCCTGGGAGTAGAACTGGAGAGGTGGGGAGGTCTGGCTCCTTACTTAGCGAGCGACTGTAGGCACAGTGCCGATTATAGCCCTACAGAGAAGGTCTAGGGTGGCATTCCCTTTCCTAGGCCCCTGAGATCCACACAGCAACTGTGCCTGTGCTCTTCCCCCAGGGGACAACAAAGAAGGCGAGGACAGCAGTGTCATCCACTATGATGACAAGGCAATTGAGCGTCTGTTGGATCGTAACCAGGATGAAACAGAAGATACAGAACTTCAGGGCATGAATGAGTATCTCAGCTCCTTCAAGGTGGCCCAGTATGTGGTTCGTGAAGAGGAGATGGGGGTGAGTATGAGGTGGATGTCAGCTAGTATCTTCTGCTGATTGATGTAGGATCAATTCAGGAAATGGAGCTCTGATGCTTTTAAGGGCAAGCAGACATATATCTGCTCAGACAGGCTGGGGCTCTAAATTTGTTACCTCTCTGTGGCAGGAGGAAGAGGAGGTGGAACGGGAGATCATTAAGCAGGAGGAGTCAGTGGATCCTGATTACTGGGAGAAACTGCTGCGTCACCATTATGAACAGCAACAGGAGGATCTGGCCAGGAATCTGGGCAAGGGCAAACGTATTCGCAAGCAAGTTAACTACAATGATGGCTCGCAGGAGGATAGAGGTACAAATCCACAGGAACCTGAGGGAGAAATGGGTGTAAGTATATATTGCTGGGAAGTAACGGAGTAGCGTCTCAGGCTCACGTGCTGTTTTTCTTTCAGACTGGCAGGATGACCAGTCAGATAATCAGTCAGACTATTCAGTTGCTTCTGAAGAAGGAGATGAGGACTTTGATGAGAGGTCTGAAGGTAAGTTCTGGTGAAGCCAGAGTTCCTGGGTCACTTTCTCTGAGTGTGGGAACAGCTGGGACTTGATTTGGGTGATTTATACACTTTGTGGTGCTGTTCGGCAAGGGAAATATTCTCAACAATATGCTGTGCATTGTCTCTCCTCCTTAGCTGCATTTCTCTCTTCAGCAGCTCGTCGGCCTAGCCGCAAAGGCCTGAGAAATGATAAGGATAAGCCTCTGCCTCCCTTACTTGCCCGTGTGGGAGGGAACATTGAGGTAAGTAGTCCCAGGGTAGGCATGTGCATCCTAGCTGCTTCTGTATGTCTCTTGCCACATCTGTTTGTCTTCTCCTCCATTCTAGGTCTTGGGTTTCAATGCCCGCCAGCGGAAAGCCTTCCTCAATGCTATCATGCGCTATGGAATGCCACCTCAGGATGCCTTCACCACTCAGTGGCTTGTTCGGGACCTCCGTGGCAAGTCAGAGAAAGAGTTCAAGTGAGTCTGCTTTAGGCAGGGATGAAAGACTGGTGACATCTCGTCCCTCTGGGGAAGAACGAGGATTGGGCCTTTCCTGGCCTTTCCTTAGAGACTACATTTCCTTAGTGTATTAGTTGATTCTTTGTGGGGGAATGAAGTATAAGCTGAGAGAGGCTAGGGAGTTATTCCTAGTTCTTTTCCTTGGACTCAGTTCATCAGTCACCAAAAGCAAATGCTTTTAGAGGAGTAGTATGGCTATGCAAGCCTGTAATGAATACTCTTCCAGAGTCCTTTTGGGGCTTATGGTTGCTTCTGGCTCAAGATTCTTGAGTCAGCTGTGTCTCCTTTATGTATGTAGTAATTCTGTCAGAAAATTCTCCCTTGAAGGAGCCTGGAATCCTAGAGCTTTTGTTACTATGGGTTAGGAGTCTCAGGGTGATTTCCCTTATGTGTTGGAAGGGGTCTGATAAATGTGTGTCTGCAGCTAACCCGGTTTATAGGTTAATTGCTTGTCTCTTAACTGCTCTAGGGCCTACGTCTCGCTGTTCATGCGCCATTTATGTGAACCTGGAGCTGATGGCGCAGAGACCTTTGCAGATGGGGTCCCACGGGAAGGTCTTTCTCGACAGCATGTCCTTACTCGAATTGGGGTCATGTCACTTATACGTAAAAAGGTAGGTGCCTAGCAGAGCAACGTAGCCTTTGCTCTCCGTACAACTTGTAGTCACTGCGGTCCTGAGCTAGTGAGTTACATCTCCTTTCACACCTATTTTTGTTGTGTGCTGAGTGGTCTCCTGATTTGAGGACAAGCTTTGTATGACTCCTCCAGCGATACGTCTTTTTCTCCTTCTCGTGCAGGTGCAGGAATTTGAGCACGTGAACGGCCGCTGGAGTATGCCAGAACTGGCAGAGATAGAGGAGAACAAGAAACTTTCACAGCCAAGCTCGCCCTCTCCCAAAACTCCAACTCCTTCGACACCAGGGGATACGCAGCCGAATACACCTGCCCCTGTCCCTCCACCTGGTGAGAGCTCCCCTCTTGTACGGTCCTGCGTCCTGACCTCATCCTGGTTCGTTCCCCTCACCGGAGCTGTGGTGGTGGGGTCTGGGGGCGGACGCAGATCAACTTGCCTCTCGCGTTAGGAGGGCTGCCAAAGACATGTGCAAGCTCTTAAAGGCAAGAGAGGACACTAGTTTTCCTTGGATGGGCTGACATCAGTGAGAAGAGAACCCCAGCATTTGTAGTGGGCAGGAAAGGGGGTTCATCTTGAGTGATGTTGGTCCCATTTTGATATGCCTAATCTCTGGGAGCGAAGGAGATGTGTGCTTGGTGGGGGGAAGATCTTACTGATGGCTTCTCTTCTTTTGTCTGCTGTGCTGCTCTGGGGTGGGGAATACACAGAAGAAGGAGTAAAAGCAGAAGAAGGAGCCAGCGCTAAGGAGCAGGGAGAGTCATCTGAACCAGAGAAAGAACTCAGTGCTTCTGCTACTGAAACAGAGGTCCCTATGGAGGTGAGTGAGTTGCTTATTTGCCTTGTGCAATTGCAGATGTCTCTACTTCTGTCCCCGCTTCTGTGTTGTTCAGTTGCTAAAACAGAGGTGAGATCTTGGAACGATGTTTAAAGGTAATTCTCAGGTCCTCAGAACTGGCCTGACAGTTTTGCGCATCTTTGTTTTCCACACTGCTGCGATTGTCTTCTGTTTCCGTGCACTGCTTTACCTCGCTTCTCATTGATTTCTGTCCTCAGCAGTGTGCCCAGCCTGTGGAGACACCACCACAGGAAGCAAAATCCCCGGTCAACCCCACAGAAGCAGATGAAAAGAAAGTAGAGGAACTGGAGGTGAAGGAAAGACCAGATGAGCCAATGGAAGTAGAAAGCAAAGGTATCTCTAGGGAGGCCATTTAATACCTTGAACAGCAATGGACTCCCCTCCCCTTCAAATACTGTTTTCCTAAAGCCGCATCTTCTTTGCCTCAGCACTTCATCCTAAAGAAGCAGGTGTAAATGTCAACACTCAGTGGGGGCTGTTTCAGGACTTTGAACAGGGAGTTAGGGAACAGTATTAGGTTTCACAGGCTGAAGAACAAAACCTTGGACTTGCCATGTTCCCCTACATCTCATGTCCACCTTCTCTCCTGCAGCTGATGTAGAGAAAGTGGAAGACAGAGCACCTATTGAGAATCCCCCTGAACCTCCTATAATCACTCTGGATGAGAAAGGCGAGTCATGATAACTCCATTCTCTTCCTTCCTTAACCTCTCTCCTGCAAGGATTACTTGTGGGTCCAACTTGCTGTGGTATCTGCCGTGTTCTTCTTTCTAATAACTTCCTGTGTGTACAGATGAGAAAAAGGATGATGACAAGAGAGATCTGGTGATGCTGCAGAATGGGGAGATGCTGAAAGAGTCAGTAGATGAAAGGCACAAGAAGGCAGTAAAGCAGCGCTTCATGTTCAACATAGCAGATGGTGGCTTCACTGGTATAAGAAATCTTTAGATGCTTGCACTCGCTTATGTGCCCCTGCTTGTGTTTGTGAAGTAAATTCCAACTGTCCTGGTGTCTCTTGCCTTTCCAGAACTACACTCCCTGTGGCAGAATGAAGAGCGGGCTGCAACTGTCACAAAGAAGACCTATGAGATCTGGCACCGGCGTCATGACTACTGGCTCCTTGCTGGGATTATCAAGTATCCTTACCCTGACGGACCAGTTCTCTCCCCTTGTACATAAACTGTCACGGTGAAGGTGACCGTCCTGGGTCTGACTGGAGTATGTGAAGTGAGAGAGTGCTTTATCTTCTTTCACAAGAGTGAAAGTGATGGTGGGAGGAGGAGTTTCCTGCCAGCATAGTTAAGACTTAGCAGGACATAGTTCTCATTCCTTTTCCTTGGCTCCTGTTCCTCCTCTCTCTGCACCCCCTTTCCCCACCCCCTCTTGAGAACTGTATCTGCCTGGGCTGTGTATTCCCTTGTTCTCACTGCCTTTGTTTGCCTGAGCTCATCCCATCTCAGTCATGGCTATGCCCGTTGGCAGGATATTCAGAATGATCCACGTTACGCCATCCTCAATGAACCCTTCAAGGGTGAGATGAACAGGGGTAACTTCCTGGAAATAAAGAATAAGTTCTTGGCAAGGAGATTTAAGGTAAGGATTTCTCTTCAGTGTGATGAGTACCTTTGAGCCAGCTGGGCCTCTAAGAATAAAAGCTTGCTGTCTTCGGTTTCTGCTAAGAAAGTGAAGGCTTCTGCAGTGCCTTTCATTTTAGGGGGTGGGGGGGAATAAGCAGTATCTCTTGGGATCATGCAGTAGCTCCATGATAGGAGCTCCCTTTACTCCAGCAATGGTGTTGGGGAGCTCGGTTCAGTGCACTCTCTCCAAATGTTTACTGAACAACTGGTATGCAGGAGGCTTAAGGTTCAAGTGGCTGTTCCTGTCACAGCTTCTGCTTGGTGTGCTACAGCCCACTCCATGTGCCTAAGCAGAATTTAGAAACGCTATGGATTGGTGAAAGGGTTGCCTTCAGTCTCTGCCTCGACCTATTTGGGAGTGATCATAGCTTAGTTGCGGGAATGATTTAAGACCAACCCAAATAAAGGCTGTGTAGATCTCAGTCTTGAGGCAAAACATTAATTCAGTGCAGTCTGGCTGATCAGTTCTGCACTAACGGGATTCGGATTGATTTCTCTAAATGTCCCTGACGTGCTTAACGGTTTTTAGGCTCTTCCTATAAAGCAGCATGGGATACTTCTCTGGTTCAAAGAGAAAGGCTCTTTGCTCCATCAAGAAAGAGTAAAATAGCAAACAACTTGGTCTTCAAAAACAATCTGAGGAGGAGTGAGAATCCTAGAGGATTTATGGTAGTCTTCTATTAAACTTGATGTAGCCTGGTTTTCTTGAGTACTTAATGGAGCCCTTAATTGTATTGGGCTCTTCAGGCTTTACTCAGTATAAACAGAAGCTGGTTTCAGCTGCACAGTCTCGCCTCATGAGGTATTGGAGAACCGGACCAGGAGAGAGTGGGGGTGCAAACAGGCTGCTTTTAGGCAACTGCTGAAAGACCTTTTCTCATTACCGCCCCATCTTGCACATCTTGCAGCTCCTGGAGCAAGCACTGGTGATTGAGGAGCAGTTGCGGCGAGCTGCCTACCTGAACATGTCGGAAGACCCATCTCATCCATCTATGGCTCTGAACACGCGTTTCGCAGAGGTGGAATGCCTGGCTGAGAGCCACCAGCACCTATCCAAGGAGTCAATGGCCGGGAATAAACCAGCCAATGCTGTGCTGCACAAAGGTAATGCACAGCGTTAAACGGCGGTGGGATGGGGGTTCAGCATCACTGTCCCCTCTGGTCTTTTTCCCTGCGGGGTGCCCCTTTTCCCCCCTGAACAGATGTCCCTTTCCCTTCCAGTTCTGAAGCAGCTAGAGGAGCTTTTGAGTGACATGAAGGCAGATGTGACTCGTTTGCCTGCCACCATTGCCCGTATCCCACCTGTGGCAGTGCGCCTCCAGATGTCCGAGCGCAACATCCTCAGCCGGCTGGCCAACCGCAGCAGTGAGCCCCCTCCACCGCCACCTCCCCAACAAGTACGTACCCCCTCTGGTCAGTAAGCAGAGCTACCTCATGGTGGGGAGTGGGGGCTCCGTGGGGAAACTGCCCTGGTAACCCAGGGCCCGCTGCCCAGCCCCTGAGCCTCAGGTCACCTTCTCTCGCCCTACAGGTGGCCCAGCAGCAGTGAGTCCCTGGCCCGGTGCTGTTGACCTTTCGGCCAAGCTGAAGTGACCCCCCCACCCCACCCCTTCACACTCTACCCCTCTGCCTGACATTCCTGACCGGGTGCTGTTTCCCTCCATGGAAGCTGCTGTGCAGGTCTCTGGGAGGAGAAGAAACTCCTTCCTCTGCAGCCAGCCCGTTGGAGCAAGGAGTGTGCTTAGGAGAGAGGGGGATGTATGATGGACTCTGTATATAGTGACTGGAGGCCACAGCGCCATGTCTGTTACACGGAGAACCTGGCTGCATTGCTCCCTGCCTCCGCCTGGAATTCCGGTTTTTCGGTTTTAATTTTATTTTGAGTTTGTTTACTGAGACAAGTGCGCAGGCGAGACCAAGCAAAAGCCAGGACAGAGACAAAGCTACCTCCATCAAGATCCTTTTTAATACAAAAACTGACCGGACTTGTCCACTAATAAGCAGCTTGAAGACAAAAAAACAAACAAAAAAAATCAAAAAACAAAGCAAAACCTTGATAAAACTGAAAAATAAAGTTTCCTTGTATTTTATTTTGTTGCTGCTATGGTAGCAGAAGAGGGGTGGGGGAAGTACTCTACCTTCCCCTGGTGGGAGAGGGCTCGTTTACCTCTCCCGGTGTGATTCCGGCGGAGTCAGTCAGGTTTTGGGCTGTCCTGCACCGCTGTGAGTTCCTGCCGAGGCGCCGAGCCTTTCCCCTGCCGCCCTTTTGCGGTGTCCGCCCCAGCCGCGGGGCTTAGGCCGCAGCCTGCTGCCAGCCCGGGCCCGGGGGGAGGACGGAGCTGCCCGCCGGCCTGGGGGGAGCACCGGGGGTCGCAGCCTTCCCCCTCGGGGAAGCCGGGAGCCCGGCCGCCCTTTGCGGCGGGGACCCCTCGACCCACCTTCCCCCTTCTGCCGGCCCGCCGCGGCCAGGCGCCCCCCTTCCCCGGCGGCCCGANCCCGCCCGGGGCGCCCCACCGCCCCCCGCCACCGCCCGGCTCCGGCCTCTTTTCTTATGGCACGGGACAGATGGAATTTATTTACTTTAAACGAATTTTTCACGATTTCTGGTCCCTGCCGTGCCAGGCGGCAGCGCCGTCTGAAGAACAAACGGATAAAAGGTTTCTCTTCCACGTGTCAAAGCCGTTTCTGGCTCACCCTCCGTTCACGGTGAGGCTGTCGCAGGCAGGTTGGGTAGCTGAGGCTTTTACGCTCGCTGCGTTACGCCCTGCGTAGCCAAGGACGCTGTCGCAGCAGGGGGGATAGACAAAGATTTGGGAAGAAGGGTACCATAATGTGGCAGAGCAAATACCGTAAGAATTTTGTAGCTATGTTTTTTCGTTGGTAGCTCTAGTTAGATCACTTTAAAGTTTCATTGGGGGAGAGGTGAGAATATGCCCTGGCTTATAATTGAGAAAAACAACGTGGAGGGCAAGCAGTCCCTTCTCTTGGACAGGCAGCTCAGGAGTAGGATGAAGGCCTCTTTTGTGTAATAACTAAAAAGACAGGGCAGCTGCTCTTGAGAATAATGCCTAACTTTTAACTGCTTCTTCTGCCTGTAGTTAAAGAGGAGGTATCCCCACAGAAGGAGAAACGTGCCGTAAAGGCAGCAGGACAAACCCCTCGTGGCCGGTCTGGCTTCAGTGATGGCAATTCAAAATGGCTGGCTCCAGCCAAAGCCAAGAAAATCCCATCCAAAAGAAACAACACGGAGCTATCCAGTGATGGTGAGGTGGAAGAGGGCAGCTGGGAGATGGAGGAGGAGGAGGATGGGAGCAGCGAGGAGATGGTGGATGATTATGGTGCCTTATCGTCAGAGGAAGAAGAGGTAGGAGCTTTTTGCCCTTAATCACGCAAGAAATACATGACTTTGCTGGCTAGAAGGACCCGTCAGGCCTGGGAAAAAAGGGTGACTTTACTTGGGGATGGATGGTGAGGTGGTGGAGAGCCTTTCCCCTTCTTCCCTTCGCAAGAACAATTTCAAGTTTAGCAACTGATCCTAGCATAACGTTCGGTGCTTTTGTTTGTTCTTTTTAAACAGAGCAGGTGAATTTCACAGATGGTGGGAAGTAAGGGGGCACCTGGGGATATTGCTTCATTAATCTTTTGTCTCTGTTTAGTTGCTGCCTATTGAAAAAGCTGCCCTGAAGCAGAAGTCTGACAGGTGAGGATTTGAGAACATCGCTAGCCCGCGGAGCCCTTCCTGGTTAGATGAAGAGCCTGTGTTGTTTATTCTTCTGTCCTCTCCGCCATCTAAGAAATGGTAGTTGTGCAGTGCCTGTGTGATACTGTTCTTGCGTAAAGCACCTGTCCTGTTTTTTTGTCCTTAGGGAAGGCCTCAGTGAAGATGATAGTGAAGAGGAAGTGGCAGAGGAGGCAGTAGAGGAGGCAAGCAGGCAGAAAATGGGACAGAAGGAGGAAGAGAGCCCGGATCTGCAGCTCAACCTGGATGTAGACGAACAATTTAAACTGCCAACTAATGAACAGATTGAGAGAGAGGATATCCTTTTTATTTGTGACATCCACAAACCATGTGCGTGCAGCAGCACAGGGCCTGGATACAAGCGAAGAGCTTCATTTGGACTTTATCATACGTATTGCTTAGCAAGAATGTTTTGTGCATGACAAGGTATTTTTAGACGAGCTGCCATAATAGATAGTATACAACGCTGTGCTTCTGTACAGCACAGTTAGGAAATCTGTTACACCCTGCTTGGAGCCTGCCTCAGTCTCCTTTCTAGTCCTAAATGCATGTGGATATCTTATCATACAGTTCATTCCTCTGTACCCTGATTTTCCTGGCAGGTGATAGAGCCTCTGATGATAGCAATTCCAGCATCCAAAGTGCTTGTTCTTGGGCTTTGGTGATTTTAATCTCCTGCCACCAGTACAATTTAATCCTGCCTCTTCTCGTTCTCCTCGGTACCCCTTAGCTGCCCTTGAGGAGCTTCTGGTCTCCTTTTTGCTACAGGCAATGTTTCAGTATTAAAAGACTTTTTTGTTGTCATCTTTTTCCTAGGTTTTTTGTTCTGTTTATCTAAAGTAACTGACCAAATTCTCTTAAATACCTTGTAGTTCCTGCCTTGTGAACTTTTTCGTCCAGTTCCATCCTTTGAATCCCCCCCTCTGCTGAGCTCTGAAAGGATAAACCAATTAGGCCTTTCTGGTGCGGGTGCTGTTGTGACGCAGGAGCCCTGTATGACCGATTGTGCTTGCAAAGAGCCTGCGTGCAAGTTTCTTGGCTGTCTATGACTCCTTAATGGTCTTCTTACCTGCTGAGCCACCTGACCTGCACGTCATTCACCAGCGCATCAAGGGCAACATGGAGGTGCTGCAGGACTTTGTGGCGAAGCGGGAAGAAGGACGCACGCGACAGGAGTACCTCGCGTTGTTGCGCCGGGATATGGCTGCCTACTATTCCTACAGTGACTTCTTGCTCATGAAGCTCATGGATGTCTTCCCGCTCCCTGAGGTAGGATCCTGCCCTGCCCATATCTTTGTTGACTGATGAGGATTTGGCTGCCTTCTCCGGTCTTCCTTTTTATCTCTATTCTCTGTCCCTTCTTTCATCCAGCTGATAAACTTCCTAGAAGCCAATGAGGTTCCCCGCCCTGTGACCATTCGCACCAACACGCTCAAGACGCGACGACGGGACCTGGCGCAGGTGAGGAGGAACCTGTGGTTGTCTCCTGCGCTGCCTGTCACACGGGGCGGTGTCTCAGTCCCATCTCCTTGTCTTGCAGGCTCTAATCAACCGCGGTGTGAATCTCGACCCCTTGGGGAAGTGGTCAAAAACAGGACTTGTTATTTATGACTCCTCTGTGCCCATTGGTGAGATCACCCTTCCTGTTACAGGGCTGAGCTGACCCGCTCTTGGCTCCCGTTCTTTCGTGTGTCATCTTCTTTTGTTCTGTCTTCCCTGCCCAGGTGCCACCCCTGAGTACCTGGCTGGGCACTACATGCTGCAAGGAGCCTCCAGTCTCCTCCCTGTCATGGCTCTGGCTCCACAGGAGAATGAACGCATCCTGGATATGTGCTGTGCCCCAGGAGGCAAGACCAGCTACATAGGTACCACCCTGGAGCCTTGGGTGGGAGGCTTGGGAGGGATGCTCTGTGAAGTGATGAGGTTCCACTGATCTGTACAGAAAAGGGGAACAGGGAGGGACTGAATTTGGGGAAGGCAGTGGGGTGGCTGGTCCCTATGGGCAAAAGCGTGGGAGGTTTTCAGCCCCTTGTTGATGTGTTTTGCCCTCCGGCAGCTCAGCTTATGAAGAACACAGGTATGATCTTGGCCAATGACAGCAATGCCGAGCGGCTACGTAGCGTGGTAGGGAACTTGCATCGGCTGGGAGTCACCAATGCTGTAGTGAGTAACTGTGATGGACGCCAGTTCCCCAAGGTACGTTCCTGCCTGCTTTGCTGTGTCCTTACCATGCTTACCTAGAGCTGCCGTGCCATCCTTTTAGTAAAGCTGTGTTCTCCCAAGCCAGTTGTAACAGGATGATGCCCAGAGCTGCTGGGGAGCGTGTTTGTTATTTGATATGGAGACAGGAAGGCGGAGAGGGAGGAGTGAGGGATCTTTCCTGCCTTCCCAGTCTTCTGCTTCGCCTTCTAGTCTTGGTCTTGTTCTGTGTCCCCACCGGTGAGCATAATTCCAAATGTACATCTGCCTGTAGGTGCTTGGAGGGTTCGACCGTGTCTTGCTTGATGCTCCTTGTAGTGGAACAGGGGTCATTTCCAAGGATCCTGCTGTCAAAACCAACAAGGTGAGTGACCAGTGGGGACACAAGATGGGGACTCAAGAGTGAGTCATGAGAGGAAGGACTTCGGGGCAGCTTTCTTCTCAGGAGATGTCTGCAGTAGGGACACTGGTTTTTCATTCTCTTTTCTATTCTGCGTGTTGTACTAGAGCTAGGTTTTTTGAGGTTAGTTCTGCAGAAAAATCTTCTACATCATACGTGCTTTGCTCTCCTGTCATCCCTCCATACACAATAGAGGCCTGGGGCGCTTCCCTGTGCCTTTGGCATCCTAACCGATCTGTTTCTTCCAGGATGAGAAAGACATCCTGCGTTGTGCTCACTTGCAGAAGGAGCTGATTCTTAGTGCTATAGATTCAGTCAATGCTGCCTCAGAGACAGGAGGCTACATTGTCTACTGCACTTGCTCCATCATGGTAAGTCCCTTCCACGCTCTGCTGTGGTCATCTGCTACTTGGGGGACTGGAGAGCTTTGGATCCTAATGCTTAGTCTCTGGCAGGTGGAGGAGAATGAGTGGGTTGTGGATTATGCCCTGAAGAAACGCAACGTTCGTTTGGTGGCCACAGGCCTGGACTTCGGCAAGGAAGGCTTCACCAGGTGTGTGCCAGGTCACAAGCTGCACAGGTGACTGTTTCTTGCTGGCCAGGTTTGAGCAGAGGCATTCTATCACTTCTCATGCCGCTTCCTCCCCCAGGTTCAAGGACCGTCGCTTCCACCCCTCCCTCAAGTCTACACGGCGTTTTTATCCCCACACGCACAACATGGATGGGTTCTTCATTGCTAAGTTCAAGAAATTCTCTAATGCCATCCCCCAGGCACAAAAAGGTAACCTCGTGCTGGGGCTCAGCTCAGCTGCCTGGGCCTGTCCTCGCAGGCTGCTTCCCCTGCAGAAGCCATGCAGCTTCTTCTTACAGCACCTTTCTCTCTTGTTTCAGAAGAACCTGCTGTGGAAGCAGCACCTCCGTCCGCTGTCCCTGATACTGTCATGGAGCCCCAGCCAAAAAAGAAGAAACTTGAGGGATCAAAAGTTGACAAAGAGCAGAAGCCGCTACAGCCTGCTTTGAAGAAGAGACATTCATTGCAGGCACAAAGGAGACCCTTGAAGGCTAGCCGGCCTTCTCCCAAAATGATGCGTCCTCAAGTCCCTACCAAGAAGAAGCATAGAGTGAAACCAAATGGACAGTGAGAGGAACTGCTTTTCCAGGTGTTGGTCCCCTCCTTGGAGAGCAAAGGCTGGGGGCTGCGGCAGGTACGCGTGTACCACCTTGTCTTTCCTGCCCTGTGCAGATAATCCCTGCAGCACTGAGCGCCTGGGACAGCTGTAGCCCCGTTTGCTCCTTTCCCTCTGCATCAAGGACTGATGCGTTGACCCATTAAAAGTTTTATACTCTTGCTCAAGTCTTGTCCTTTTCCCTTGAACAGGGAATACAGAATTCTGCCGTGTCCCTTTTATTCTTCTGCAACAGAAACCCCTTCCACTCCCTTCTGATGCTCTGGCACTTCTGGTGTCTGTTCTTACACTCTGCAACATGGATGTTTGTGAAGAAGCAGCGGGAGCTGAAATCCTAGCTGCCTGGATAAAGGTTGTATTGTGTGGTGCCTGTCAGCAGAGTGCTTCGTCAGGGCAGGGCTGGAGCTCCTAGGCCAGTGGTCCCGTGCTGGTCCCTAGTTCTCTGTCGTCACTGTGTGCTGGTCCAGTTCACTGCTGTGATTGTCCCCGTGTCACCCTTGGGCTGGTCTCCAGCAGGCTCTTGGTTCTTGGCCTCCCAGAGGGCAGCAGGGATTGCTGCTGGTCCTGGAGCTGTACAATCACGTTCGTTCTTTTTGCCTTTTTGTTCACCTAGATGCGGTTGCTTCTCCTTGTGACATAACAAGCAGTGGTCTGGGCTGTTTCTATTTAAATGGCAGCCCAGGTCCCTTTCCCTTGTCAGCGTGAGTTCCTCTCGTTTGGTTCCGTTCTCCAGCGAATAAATCTTTTTCTAGAGACAATTCATTAACAAGCTTTCTATCGAGTGTGCTCTCCAGCTTCTGTTCCACTACCGTGCGTGTGGAGTTGGGTGTGTAACAGACCTGAGGCATAACTCTTGTTTCTGTAATTGTCTTGCTAGCTCAGCTCACCTGAGGCTTTGCCTTGATTTGTCTTCCTCGCCAAGCTTTGGGTTCATGGCAGAACTTGATGTGCTATTCCAGTGTTTGGTGTTAAGGACAGCTGAATGTAGTTGTACCGTAGGATCTAGGGAATCCTTTCTGTCCTGGTCCGCTACGTGTGAAGCTGCTGCTTTCCCATGTTACCAGCTTCAGCAAGTGGCGAGGCTGAGTGTGAACTCCGGAAGCTCCCCCGATGCACGCACGCTATAGATGCAACCAGACGCAGACCGATGAGCAGAAACCGAAGAATAGTGCTGTGGCGGGTGCCCAGGAAAACACAAATGGCACTCACAAAACATGAACGGCAAAAAAGGCCTAATCCTGTTCTTACTCCTTGGCCCGTCAAACCTAGAGCGCGCTAGTGGATCGCACGCGTGCATTTTCATGGACTGCCGGTAGCTGGTCCTCAGGCTTGTGGTCTGTCTGGTGTCTGTCCCTCAGATCTCTTGTCCTACTTATGGGCTAGTCCAGCTTGCAGTTTGCTAGCAGATTGCAAACACGCACGCCTGCAGAGGAAACGGCTAGGATTAGTTTAATACGAGGCCAGGACAGATGGTGGTAATCTGGTGCAGGGCTCAGCCAGACAGGCATGCTGACCAGCAGCCAGTCTCTGTGTGGCTGGCCCCTTCTATTTATCCCTCCTCTCCACTTCTCATGCTCACTTCTCCGTGATCTAGCGTGATGCCTGCCTTTTCCCTCCTTTGATCCTTCCCCTAAGCATCCCAGAGTAAGTTTTGCTCCTATAATCTTCCTTAAAACATTGCAGGATAAACTTTACACAGTCCCACAATTCCCTTCCTAATAAGTTTGCTCTTTCCTGTGATAATTTTGCTTTCTTATCAGTTGTGAAGTTTCTGGCCTCAAGCTCTTCAAGGTTGCGCTTGAGTGGTTCCTGTCATGGTTCAGTCCATCAGTGTCTCAGGAGTCCTGGTCTTTGTTAGAGCCTGTGTTATCTTCCGCTTTTTAGGGCCTGCGTGTCTGCGTGTTTAATTTATTATAACTCTGTTGGGAGGGGAGGGGGTTTGACATTGTCTTTTTGTGTTGAATAGCCATTAGCCAAATATCCTTATAGTTGCAAATTACTTTTTCCCCATGTTTCCCAGTGAATTAGGGCAGGGAGGAGCGAGCCTCTGAATGTGACCATCTCACTTGTGTGGTGAGGTCTCTGGATTGCCTGATATAGAACCCAAAGGAAGTTTTCCAGGGTCTTTCAGAAAAATTAAATAAATGCTAGGTGCTATTAGGAAAGGAATTATTAGATAGCAAAATGGAGAAAATTATTGCCTCCCTGTATAAAATTACCTCCCTCTATATGTGCACTTCAATACTGCGTTTCTAGTGCCCTCCATCTGAATACGGATTGTAAAACTGGGAAATGTTCAGGGAGGACCAATGCATCCTAAGTCACAGAATGTTTTCTGTGAGAGGAACAGCTAGAGTCTAGGCTTTTTTTAAGCTTGGGAAAGAGACCATTGAGAAAGAAGTGATATAACGGTGTGTAAAATTGTTAGTGGCACGGAGAACAGGGAACAACTGCTTGCTCTTTTCCAATAAAACAAAAAACCACAACCCTCAGACCCATCAAATTCACTAAAGGTGCGTGTCGATGTGAAACTCCTTTCTGCAGCGTTCGGTGGATGCTAGAGGCTTACTCAGGTTGAAAACCCAGCTGTATGCATGAGGGAAAAATGCTTTTTGTAAGGGCTGGTAAACACAGCTGGCTCAGACGATCCATGAGCTGTGAACTGCTAGAGGCTGGGCGAGTGTTGTGAGGAGGCATCGCTGCTCGCTTGCCCTGGTCACAAACCCCTCTGTCCTCATCCTGTGCTGGCAACCGATACCTGGGCTTAGATGGACCATTGGTCCGACCCAGCTTAGCGGCTCTTGCGTCCCTGGGAGGTGGTCCCACTGCTGTGCCTGCCCCTTAGTGCTCCCAAGGTGAGTCCTGAGCTCTGCCTAGCACTTCATTTCCCTCAGCCGGGTCCTCGCTGCACAAGGCTTGCATTGCTTGTAGCAGCAGCAGCAGCTTCCAGGTAGGCTGAGCCCTGCCTCTGCTCCTCCAGCCTTATTTCTTTTCCAGGTCTAGCAGATTTCCCCAGGAGTGATGAAATACAGGATTTTTGCATACAACTCAAAACTGGAGCCCTGTTGGCAATCTTCCAGCCATAGGGTGACTTGGACCTAGAAGGGCTTTTACCTCTGGCAAGCCGTGATCCTGTCCTTTCGGGAGCAATGCTAACCTGTCCTGCTTTGCTGCTGCTGCCTACTGAGGTTCCTATGATAGTGTATAGTCTTGGCTTGATAACCAGTTTATCTTGATAACCCCAGTGGCAGGGATAGAAAGTTCTTGGTTGGGATCCCAGCGTAACCATCTGGTCTCCAAATCACATCAGTCCCCTCTGAAAGGTGGGAACAGATGCTGCTTTAACCACGTCAGTAAAACCTACCTCTCTTAGCAAGCAGCGTTCCACTCGCTTTGCTTGCCTGCAAACCTTTTGTTATAGCTGGGGAGAGACAGAGGAACCTTTCAGCTCTCTCTGATGGCTCGCTCCCCTTCTGCTCTTTATTTCAGCCATTGCCATTATCGCTGCTCAGAGAGATAATGTTGAGCGTGACATTGAAATGCTGCTGTCGAGCTTCAGAGGCGGTACTGGGGATGCAGCAGCTGGGGACGAAGGTTGCTGGCTTCCCTCTGCATTCTGGTATGAGGCTGCTGGTCACACTAGACTTGCGTTTGCAGCTGCCTTCTTACTCTGGGAATCTTTTGTTACCTGAAAGCAGAGATTTTAGGAAAATGTGACTACTGGATCATCTTTCAGTACCTTCCGTTAACATATTTGAATATCTGAAAGCTGCTGATAATGTGGCGTGCAAGAGCTGAGGCAGAGCAAAGCAAGAACTGAAGCAAAGCAAGGGTTGAAAGCAGATTTGAGGAGTAAAAATGCCGTCATGAATTAAAACCTGGTTGAGAGAAGTCAGTGTAATGTGTCATGATTAGTTGTTCCACTGTGCTGTGCACAGATGTTACTGGGGTGGCATTTAATGACTTGGAGGAACAAAAAAATGGGTAAGCAGTTCTGTAATAGAGTTGCCACGTGCTGTAAAGTTATTTAGGCTAAACAAGGCCAGAGGTGTGCTAAACAAACCTGGTGCATGGAAGAGGTGAGGTTCTGCATTAATGACTGCTAGCGCGGTGGGAGAAATACCGTGCACATTGCAAGATCTTGAATTTGGTGGGGATTCTTCAAACCCTTCTCCCCCAGTGGAGAGGAATGAGTCTCTCGGAGAAGCCTTATCAGGGTACAGTTGAGGCGGCCAGCTGGCAGCTCCCGCCTGCCAGTCTCTGGAGTGCTGCCAGCTCACCTCTGCAAACTGGGAGTGAGAGGTAGGGCGCTGCGCTGCTGCACCCTTGGCATGGTGGAGGAAGGAAACCGAAGACTTCTGGGGACGATAGTGCATAACGGAAAGAGACTCCAGTACCAATGCGGGTCGGTCACTAATTCCAGCGATGTCACACACTGCAACGTCTGTTCCGCGCCGGGTAGGCAACCTGCGGGCGCGTTGTCTCGTGTCAGGCTGTATCCAGAGGCAGGGACTGAAATCCTGCACTGCACATTTCGGGGAGTAGGGTGTGAAATTTAGATCCTCAAGCGCATGCTCTGTTGCATGTAACCCCATAGATATAAACCCTTTTGTAGGGGCTGAATCCACAAATGACCAGTCGGTTTTGCTCCCCAAGACTAGACAAAAAAACAAACAAGGATGCGGAGAGCCCCCAAAGAGGATGTCTGCAAGTCCTACCTGCCTGATGTAGTCAATGGGGAATTGCTGAGAAGAGTAAGGTCAGTTAGGTCCCTGGCTCTTGGCTCTAGTACCTAGAACTGCCTTCACGTGCAAGACCTGGCTACAAAACTCCCTCCTGGACTGGTGTTCTGGGTTTTTTTTAAAAGAAAATCCATTCCCTCCTTTGCTCTTAGGCTGGGATATTTACGTGTGTTGGTTAGCGTGGTGATTGCCCAGCTTCTGTTGGCAGCTGCTCCTCCATGCCAATTTCTCCCCATTCGCACCCAAATCTAGGCAGCTAACTCTGGTCTGCCAGCTTTGCCGGGCAGCAAGGTGCCAAAAAGTTGTGTGTTCATTGCAGAACCTGCCTCTGGTTGTGGATAGAAGCAATTTTAGGGGTCATTTTTTGTGAACTGTCCTGGAAGTTAGAAGACTTGGAGAGTTTACGCTGAAATGTTCGAGCAGTGTGGTGCAAGGGAGAAGGTACCGCTGGGGTACTCGGAGGGAAGGAGAGCAGGGAAGCGCTCGCTACACACTAATGTGACATATGCCTTGAAAAAAGAGCCTCGAGGAAAGCTGTGGAGCTAAGTTGGACAGGTTCCACCTATGAAGCACCTTTGCAAGGAGGATGTGTTAGCTAGTAGGAGGTTCTGTGATCTGGGAGAGGGGGAGCACCTCAAACTGGCAATGGATGTTAAAGCTAGGCAAATTCAAATGAGAGTCAAAGCAAGGCGCGTGATCTTGATAGGTGGTTAGCTACCAGGGAATCTACCTTGATTTGCCTATGAAGGGTAATGGTAGAGGCTCAATCTCTTTTTGCCATGCTGTCAGCAACTAGAGACACAGTCCCACACGAGTACCTGACTTGAGCTACAGAAATTTGCACTGTGTATTTTGCACGGGGTCAGAAAAGGCAGTGCCTCTTTCTCGGCCTTAAAATCTGGGGAAGATAAGTATCAGCGTGCTTGTGAGTAAGTGTCTATTTTTACGTTGGCTACAGGTACAATTTTAAGAGCTGCACTGAGGCATAGTGAGCAGCTCTGTGTGTCAGCAGGTGGAGGTCCAGCAGTACCACTGCTGAGCCTGAGCTGATAAACTCAGGGTAAGAGCTGTTGGAGGGTCTGGAGAAGTGCCAGGGGTTTTGGTGAACCAAGAAGGGAAGATGAGGAGGAGAAGCTGTTGTGCTGGGGTGAGGTTGAGGCCCAGGGAGGAGCGTTGTGGTCCTCTGGGTAGCAGGATTGTCTCTAGACTCTGGACTTCCTCAGGAGTAACTAGAAGAGGTTGGCCCTTTGACCCAGTCATCTTCTGTGTTGGGAGAAATCCTTTATCCCAGCAAGTATCCCGAGCTAGGGAAGATAGGGAAAAAAGGAGGCTCCACACTGCCCTGTCCTCTCAAGGAGACAGCAGGGATGTTGGTGGAAGAGATGCTGGAAGTCTGTAGCCCAGCCCCCTGATGTGAGGAGGACTGTCCCAGCACTACATCATATGGCTGTGGCTTTGCGTAGGTGAGCCCTGAGAACCACCAAGGATGGAGATCCCACCATCTGCTCCAGTCCTGCACTGGCCTCCTGGTGAAAAAGCTTTTCCTGATGGATAGTGATGCCTTCCTCTAGTGGCATTTCATTAATCAGCTACGCTTGCCAGGTTTCCCCAGCAGGACAGAGGCAGGCTAAGCAGAGCTTAGGAAAGCACTCGCTCCACATCCTGTGTTCTTGCCCATATTCCCAGTTGGCTGCATGTGGCAGCGGATCACCCTCCCGCCTGACCCTGCTTGCTTGGGTGCAACAGGAGAGGACTGCGAAGAGGCTGGCAGGTACGGAGGGTAAAATCAGGGGTATGCGAGGGGGGAGGATGCTGGCAGAAAACACAGGTTGCCGTGTGTGCAGGCAGGCTGTGGCAGCGTGGGGGGACGGCAAAGGGACGTGGAGCAGGCTCAGCTGAGATCTGAGTCAGCGATGGTTTCCAGGGCACGTGCTGGGAGATCTCCAAGCAGGAGCTGCTGCTGCTGCTGCTTCAAAACAAGCTTCTTGACCGGGATCCCTCTGGTCTGTCTGTCCTTCCCTTTTCCCTGGCTGTTTATTTGGTAGTGTTGTTGCTGGGCACGTGGCTCCCTACCAGCTACTCCTGCTGTTGCAGTGAGGGTTTTTGGAAGACAGGGATCTCCTGCGGGTTTGAAGAAAGCCTTCCTCTCCCTTGACAAAAGCACTGCTTGCCATGGCTCAGCCTCTCTGGTCAGAGGCAGAGCAAGGGAACAGCTGCTTAGGAAGAGGGAAAACATTAAAAAGGAGGTGACAGAAGGAGAGGGAAAACTTACTTCTTTTCCCACCCTAAGCCCACATGGGAAGAACTGAAATCCAGTTATAACTTCTAGCAGTTGCGGGTGTGCCAGGGCGGATGCAGCCAGGTTGCTGATGGGAGAGGAGGCGTTACAAATGCAAATAGGGGCTGCTGTGGGGAGCCCAGAGTCATGGGCAGGATGGGGGAGACAGGCAGGTAACAGGTCAAAACTGATGCTGGACACAGTAAGGCAGGAGAGGGGAACAAATTTGATTCGGTCTGCTCCCAGGCAAGAAAGGCGGAAAAGTAACAGAGGGATGGAGGAGCCCCGTAGGTCTGGAGGACAAGCAGCAGGGAAAATGCAATAGGCAGACTCTCAGCCAAGACTAGTGAAGCTGGCCTTCCTCAGCAGGCCCGGGAAGTTTCTGGAAGGGTAGACTGAGCCATACCCCAGATCCCAAGGGAAGGGCTGCAGCACATCACCCAACTTGGAGCCTGCCCACCTTCTACCACAGAGTTCAATGTAGTGCAGTGCTGGGCATCTCTTTTAATTCAACTGGATTGCACGCTCGTCCCTTGCTGACGGCTCAGCCGAGACCTCGGAGGCCGGTTTGCGCAAGTGCCACGCTCGGCTGCGCAGTGGAAGTCCTGGGGGAACAGGCCATGAGCACGCAGACAGCAAGGTAACACAGGTGTCCACATCCACAAATGTTTCTGTATTGACTGATTTGTGCCCCCTCTCTTCCTGCCTGATAAGGGGGATAAGGGACCACGCCAGTGCTTTTGGCAGTATTGCCCTGGGGTTGAGGTCTGAGGTCAGGGTTGGGGGTGCCGTAGGAAAACACCTAAAGAAGGCTGAAATAGGGGGTAGGAAACAAGACCCGAGGCCGCTTTGTGAACAACGAAGGAGAAAGCAAGCCAAGCATGGTCTTTGAAAGGCTGGCTGCCTCCACACCACCTCCTCTGCCCTCTGGCTCGCCATTGTCTGGTGGCAGCTCTCCGTAGGCGGGATGTGATGGAGCAGGGGCAGGGCTGCCTTTGGAGGGAGGCCTCAAGTGAGGATAAC
>VZTL01061687.1:8919-32644 GCA_013400535.1 Scopus umbretta | reverse complement strand
GCCCGGGCGCTGGGTTCCCCCGGTTGCCGCCCCGGCGCCCCCGCCCAGCCGCCGCCTCCCTTCCCCGCCGCCTCCCGCTTCATGCCCGGCACCATCTGGTCCTTCTCGCAAGCCCGGCGGCTGGGCCCGGGGCCGGAGACCACCCTGGTGCAGGGACCGGGGGTCTCCTGGGTCCACCCGGACGGGGTGGGCGTGCAGATCGACACCATCACCCCGGAGATCCGGGCCCTCTACAACGTGCTGGCCAAGGTGAAGAGGGAGCGGGACGAGTACAAGCGCAGGTGAGGAGGGGCGGCGGGAGCCAGGGGCCCGGGCTGCATCCCCCGAGGGAGCGAAACCACCGCCGGGGGAGGCTGCTGGGCTCTACCCGGTGGGAGAGAAGCAGGCGGCCTGGGGGGGGGGAGAGGCAGCCCTGGCCTGACTCCGCGGGAGCGTGGGCTCCAGGCCGCGTGAGGTGGGTTGTAAGGCAAAAGCGTGGACCCCTGAAGGCATTCCTCTGTCTACGCCTGGGTCTCCTCGCTTGCGTCCTGGTGTCTGAACCCTCTCGGGACGCTCCCTGAGCCTTCTTCCATCTTATCAACCCGGCATGAGGGACTAGAAGCGCTTTTCCAAGCGGAGAAGAAATAACCTGACTCCAGGAGCTGGCGTTTTAAAGGGGAGGGGATCTGGAAACGCTCGGGAAAGGAGGAGCAGCCGGCAAGTAGGTGAGGAAGGTGAATGTACAGCAGTGAGCGGGTTTGGGTTGGAAAAGGCTGCTGGGAGGAGAAAGGGGGCTCTGGGTTCGTAAGAAGGGGCAGAGAAGACCCCGGGCCGGGCGGCTGGATCCCCCCGGGCCCTTTCCCTCCCCAGTGCTCTCCCAGCCGGCGCCTCAGCAGCAGCGGAGCCATGCGGGAGCACCCCACTCGTCTGGGGCTTTCCTCCTGACCCAAAATAGCTGCAGCTTGGCACGTGCCTCGGAGGAGGGTGAAGCAGAATGCAGAGCTAATCTCTTGGCCGGTTCTTCTTTCCCGTGTGGGGCGGCCGCCGCTCTCACATGGCACCGGCAGCGCTTTTGTTTCAAGCCAGTTTCTGAGGCTGCTCCCAGATCCGCACGTAGGATGAGATCAGGCAGCGGGCTGGCGTCGCTGGGTCAGGGCGCGGGGCCGGGTGAGACCATCGCTGGCGACTGACGCCACCGGAGTGACTGATTTTTTTTTTCCGGAAGAAAAGTTACTTTATGGTGCTTTAGAAGCAATTAGAAAGTGGCTGATTATGTACCTAAAGGAGCGAAACGGTGTGCTCTACCCACGGGAGCTGTGCTGCCGACCTCTGCTTCACAGTTGTCGGCTCTGGTGCCAAGATCAAGGCTGGGGATCAAAGACGACACCTTATGTTTTTGGCTTTATAAGGTTTTGGCTGGGCAGACTTGCCTGTCGGATGCTCCGAAGGCATCGAGCAAGGCATGTGGAAAGGAAGAGTTGGCATCTCGTCTTTCCCACCGATTGCTCTGTGTACCTACGACCTTTTCTTATTGAGCCAGGGGTTGGGCTCCTTCTCCAGGGGTCAGCAACTCTCCTTTGCCTTGTGTTTTCAGATCAGATAGCGGGGAGCTGGAGCCACCTTTTTGGCCCAGAGGGCTTGAGCCTTACCTGCTCAAAGCGGTTCAGCTGGAGGGGACCAAATTGAGTTTGTCGGTGCTGCTGAAACTTTGGGAGAAAGGAGAGCTTTTTGGGGTTGTTCCACTCTGGCAAGCAGGCTTTGGGGAAGGCTGCAGCGGGGGGATGTGACAGAGGGAGCGGGGACACTGGGGGCGGGCAGGGGGGGCACCACGAGCTGCCGCGGGCCAATGTTGTTGGCAGGATCTATTTTTGGACCGTGTTACCAGGGGCTGGGGGAAAGCAGACCCCACCCCCAGACCCTTTCCGGCACCGGGAACTTTCTGACGGGTGCAGCCAGGTCCCGAACAAGGGAATGGGACCAGAGGATCCCATTTCCACACCCTTCCCCGTGCTGAGGGCTGATGCCGACATCCCACAGGAGCAGATACCTTCCCTGCCACGGTGGGCTCTGATCTGTGGTGGGGACGGCGCGGCTGCGGCCGGTGTCATCCCTTTGCCACCTGCCTGGGGGCAGAGGGAAGAGACCTTGTTAACGCAGGACTTCGCGTTTCTCTGACCCACGTTTCAGGTGCTTGAGCTTGTGCTTTCTTCGAGGCAGCGTTGCCACCGTGCACCCCACAGCACTGGGAGCGGTGCAGCAGGAGGAGCTTCTCTCTGGATATGCAGGGCCTGAAATTCAAATCTGGTATCTAGGAGGGGTGCGGGGGCAATAGGGAGGAACGAGAAGAGATGCAGCAGCAGCAGGAGAGGGGCTTGCAGAAGCCATGCTTGGGAAAAGCGGACTGAGGCTAGGTGGCCTGGAGAGCCGCAAAGGGTGCCTGTGAGTATCATACAGGGCCACCAAGCCCTGGGGATCTTAGCGTCTCATCCGGTTTGTGCTGTCCGCTGTGTCTGTATTCCCAAGTAGTTTTCATCTTGGATGCTGCAAGCGCATGCTGGAGATACAGGGTGAATAGTGTTAGGATGACAGAATGGTTTGGGCTGGAAGGCACCTTTAAAGATCAGCTTAGTCCAACCCCCCTGCTATGGGCAGGGACATCTTTCAATAGATCAGGTTGCCGAAGGCCCTGTCCAATCTGACCTTAAACACTTCCAGGGACGGGGCATCCACAACTTCTCTGGGCAACCTGTTCCAGTGTCTCACCACCCTCATCGTAAAAAATGTCTTCCTTGTGTCCCATCTAAATCTGCGCTCTTTCAGTTTAAAACCATTGCCCCTTGTCCTGTCACTACAGGCCCTGGTAAAAAGTCTCTCTCCATCTTTCTTATAAGCCCCCTTTATATATTGAAGGGCCACAAGAAGGTCTTTTGTTGTTGTAGTTGCCCTCCAAGGAGGTGCACCAGGCTTTAAGGTGAAGCTCAAACGTGGCAAGAGAGGGCAATGCGCAGCACCCCAAGCAGCCCGAAGGGTGCCCCGCGGCACCGGTGTGCACTAACCGTGCAGCATAGGGTAAGGCACCCCACTGCCTTTTGCAGTGAACAGGATTTTTAAAGATGTGGGGGATTGTTTATTTTGCTAAGTGAACTTCGTGAGGGGACACAGCTGGCGGGGGAGATGTAGGGACAGCACTGCATCTTGTCACGTCCCCAGCTTTGGGGGAGCTGGCCTGTAGCCGGCAAGGAGACAGCCAGGCCTGTCTGCTGCTGGGACCCTCCTGCCTTCGCTCTCTGCCTTCTCCCCTTATTTCAGCCTTTGGGCAGGTTGCCGCCTTGCGGCGGTGCAGGAAGGACGCACATCTCCCCTTGGCGTGCGCCGGTGGCCATGGGGTTGCCTGGGGCAGCCTTGCTTCCAGCCGGCAGCGACCTGGCAGCAGCCGCCGGCCGCCCTGGGCTGCGGGTGCAGTGCTGCTGGCAGGTTATTATTAGGAGTGGTGCATTGCAGGAGGGAGCAGAGAAGAAGGAGCCAGGCAGGAGGCGAGCGGGAGAGAGGTTTGTAAAGGATGGGCGTGCAGATTCGTTGCTTTTGTGGGGCGAATCACTGTTGCCTCCTGCCTTTAAATCGGTGTTTATCTGATCCACACTCATCTTCCGCAGCATTGGTGTGAAATGAATTCTTCCAAGGATTTGCAGCTATGCTTTACTTCCCCGGGCTGTATAGAGACCGTAGGGAGGCGGAGATTGAAAAAGAGAGGAAGCACCACACCGAGAAAGATGCTGAAAATTTTTTCTCATGGTGGAAGGCATTTTTCTCCCTGGGGAGGGAGGCCTCATTTGAACACTTCCCATATAAGGGCAATTCTACCTTTTAACTTTTTCCTTCCCTCCCTCTTCGCCTCCCTCTTCCTTCCCTCTCTCTTCATCTCCCCCTTCCCCCAAAGGGATGGGAACCCCCTTTGACTCTCCTTCTGAGCTGCGGTATGGGGCTGACACCAACACGAGGACTGCGTGCTCTGTCCTTGTTTGAGTAAGGAACGGCGTTGCCAGCCTGAAGAGCTTAGAAATTCGTAAGCCGGCGCTCTCCCACATCTCCCACATCCCCTCGAGATAACGAGTGTGAGGGCTTTTCATATGCTTTCTGGTCTCCTAGACCTTATGATTTATTTTTCAAACTTGGTGTGAGTAAGCAAGAAGAAAGATTTTTTCATGTCCTCGTGCAGGTTCGCAGTGTCGGTGCTTGCAAGCATGAAGTAGAAACCGGAGACCACAGCACCAGGCAGGGCCCAGCTCTGGTTGCTTTCCCAGAGAAATCCCGCTTCCTCAGAGAAGTCTGTCTCTCCCAGAAAAGTCAGGAGCCGGGTGAAAATGCAGCAGCCCTGCCCCATGCCGCATCGCAGCGCGTGCCAACCCGTCTGCTCTATGGGATAGTCCTTCAGCAAAGAGCAGTACAGCCTGGTGGCCTCCCAACAGACCGTGGCCTGGGCCAACACCGCAGTGTGGCCCAAGATGATGATCTCATGCAGCGAAATACAATATAATAATTGCTAGCCGATGTGTCTTTGTATAGCAAGGCTGGGCACCTTGCCGTTCAGCCTTTTGCAAAGCTGCAGAACCTGATACAGTACCCGTAGGCCAACCTGGCATAGACTGGGACAATCCGTCCTGCTTCCTTGTAGGATGAAACAATGTTCTTTAATCCAACCTGTTATGTGGCGGTACAGCCAAGGAGACTTGTGCCCCTGCCTGGGTACCATGGCCTGGCGCAGGGCAGCCCTCTGCATTGGTACAAGGAGAAGAGCAGCCCTTCATGTTGATGCACATCGTGGCCACCTAGGCTGTAACGTGGTTTGGTATTAGGTTGGGTTTCGTGCTTCTGGACAGACTGAACAGCGGCACCGCAGACACACAAATGCGGTCACAAATGTGATGCAGACGGGGGTAACTCTGCAATATCTGCAAGCCTGTTAATGAGTGTTGGAGCTGAACCTAATGTGACCCAAGGCCAAGGGGCTCGGGGGCGGATGGAGAGGATGGTGGGCTGTGTCAGGCCCCAGGCCAGCCCCAGCGTGGCAGGGCGTGCAGCGCAGCTGCCACGCAGAGCCTGCGGTTGGTGTCCCCAGCTCCCCCTGTCGTGGGGCTGGCAGCCGCTGGCCAGCCCGTGGCAGGGACAGTGGAGAGCATGGTGGGGCAGGGTTCATGGCCCTCTCCCCAGGGGGGGGCTGACGGGCATTTGGCAGCTGCCATCGTCTGGAAACAAGCGGCGATGCATTCCTGGGCATGTTCTCCTTCCCGCCCTGGTGCCATCATCACCCCCTCGGATAGCTTTGGGGTGAGCAGCTGCCACTCCCTCCTCTCCGGCAGCTGGCAGGGCGAGGTTGGTCGGATCTGACCACTGCCTTTGTCTCCCTAGATGGGAAGAGGAGTACACGGTGCGTGTCCAGCTTCAGGACCGGGTGACTGAGCTGCAGGAGGTGAGCATCGCTGTCCCCCCCCTTCCCCTGCACCCCAGCTGCCACACACTGATGCTGACTTGCGTGTCTCCCTCTGTCCGGGCCAGGAAGCCCAGGAGGCTGAAGCCTGCCAGGAGGAGCTGGCCATGAAGGTGGAGCAGCTCAAGGCAGAGCTTGTTGTCTTCAAGGGACTCATGAGCAATGTGAGTCCCTAACTCCTCTCTGACCCAGCAGCCGTGTCCTACTCAAGCAGAGGGGCTACATAGAAAAGCGGTTCCTTGGTGGGGCACATCCAGCACGGAGGTGGTCTGGCAGGGTTGGTCCAGGGTGCAGTGAGTGAAGTGGGGATGCAGTCCTGCAGCACAGGGCGGGGAAGGGGGGGAGGAATGTGGGGGCTCCATTTGCCATTTGCCTTGCCTAATCTTCCTCCTTTGTCCTCTTCCTGTGGCACCATGGGTTCAGAACATCACAGAGCTGGACACCAAGATCCAGGAGAAGGCCATGAAGGTGGACATGGACATCTGCCGGCGCATCGACATCACTGCCAAGCTGTGTGACGTGGCGCAGCAGCGGAACTGCGAGGACATGATCAAGATGTTTCAGGTGAGAAGCGCTTGCTGCTGCTCCAGGCTCAGCCACTGGCTCTGGGGAGGAGAGTTCCTGAAGGAGGTAGAAGAGACAACACCAGCCCTCTGCTAGGGGAGACGCTTGGTCACCCTCACCCTTGCTCCTTGCAGTCCCTTGCTCTCTGTCTCTCTTGGGAGGACCAGGCGAAAGGGCACGGAGAGGAGGTGGAAAGCTCCAGGTGTTGCTTTGGGCATTGAGAGTCCCCTCAACCTCTCACTGATCTGTTGTCTTGGGCCTGGGGACCCCACAGTGGTAGGGGAGCAGCTGCAGGAGGGAGACGAGTTGCCTGAGTGTCTGTCTCTAATTCCATCTCTCTCCTTCCCCTTCCCCTCTCCGTCATCTTCTCTCTGTCTCTCTTCTCTGTCTCTGTCTCTTTTCTCTTTCTGGATGTCACTGCCTTTCTGTCTCGCTTTCTTTGTCTCTACAGAAGCAACTGGTTAGTTCCATTCAGTTGGGAAAGTGTACAAATTTTAAAATTTCTATAAATAAGGTCGGACTGTAAATAGTGACATATTTCACCTTTTTCAGACTCTGTCTCTTTTTTTCCTGTTTCTGTCGCTGTGTTTCCCTGGACTGGGGTGGTGGGTGATTTGAGTTTTTCTGCAGTAAAACCGCATTGTTTTTTCTCATCAGATTCATAGATTCCATCTTTAGTTGCTTAGTTTTAATTTCACAAAATGCTAAAGCCATGTTTTATCCATTGCACCATCTTTAACCTGATCATAATGAGCCCGTCTCTCTCTCTCTCTCTCTCTTGCTTTTCTTCCTTCCTTCCTTCCTTCCTTCCTTCCTTTCTTTCTTTCTTTCTCTCTTTCCCTGCCTTTCTGTCCCTCCACCATTCCTTTCCCCTCCATCTCCTCTCAACTACCTGCTCCCAACCTTGGACCCGGCCTCGTTTCTGTAGTCTCTGCACTTGTCTCCCGTTAAGGTCCCAGCCTCGGTGGGGCGGAAGCGGGAGCGCAAGCAGGTCAGCGATGAAGACACCTCACTGTCAGAGAGCGATGCCTCCCGAAAACCTGAAGAGGAAGAGGAGGATGAGACCACAGCCATGAGTATCAATGAGGAAATGCAGAGGATGCTGAACCAGCTGTGAGTGCAGCTGCTCCGCACTTCTGCCACGGGTGTCAAGCGAGGCTCTGGCACCAGGCTCCCCAATGGCGCCTGGGATGGGGAGGGCAGGGATGGGCTGTGGCTCTCCTTCCCAGGGGAGGGTGAGACGGGAGGTGCTGCTGCGGGGTACATACACCCTGTGCTCTGCGGTGTGGTGGGACTGAGCCCCCCAGGAGACCTGAGCTCACCCATGCTGGTCCAGCTCCCCTCCTCTTGACCCCTTCCTGCCTTTTGGGAGTCCCTGCCTGAATTTGCCGGGGCTGCTAACTATAAAGCCAGCCCCTTCCCCATCAACTGTTGGGTCTGGGCACACTTGAGCTCACCCTGGCCAGACCTCAAAGAGCTGCAGCCCTGCCTGTGAGTGGGGGCAAGGCTTTTGGCAGTGACGTTGCCCCTTGCCTGCGCTGCCTGCTGAGTTTTTCCTGCTGGGTGCTGACATGCTGTTCCCTTGCCCCCAGGAGGGAATATGACTTTGAGGATGACTGTGACAGCCTCACGTGGGAGGAGACAGAAGAAACGCTTCTTCTTTGGGAGGACTTCTCCGGATATGCCATTGCAGCTGCAGAGGTGCAGGGGGAGGTAATGGTGGTGTCAGGTCCCCTCGGGGATCCAGCCCTGGGTTGGGACACTCGGTCCTGCCTGAGGCTGGGAAGGTGCTCCCTCAAAGACCAGACTGCAGGCCTGTACAGATGCTTCCCCTCTACACCACATCTTCTCTGCGTGAATACGTTTCCGCATCCTTGTGAAGGTGTCCTTGTTAGACAGACTGGGAACCTGTAGCCTGAAAGATGTGCTGAGGGCACGGTCCACACGTGTGGAGGGAGCCACAGCCCTCCTAGAAGAGACCACCTCTGTCTGGGCTGCTCTCCGGTGGTCCCTTGCTAGGGCTCTTCAGCCCACCTACCGGCTCTGGCATCTCTGCCCGCACAGAGGCCTCGATGTCTGGCCAAAGCCCGTGCCATCCTTTGGCCCTCAGCAGTCCCCTGGGGATGTGTCATGCTTGGGGATGGTCTGTGTTCTCCAAAGCTTCTGTGCATTGCTGGGCTTGTTCTGGGCTGATGTGCTCACTGCCCAGCGTGGCAAGTCCTGGGTCTCTCCACTCCATGTTGGCAGGACTGACTCATGCTTATTTATACTACACCGCTTATGTTTCTTCCTCTTTTTCTCAGTGCTGCCATTTCTTTCTCTGATTTTTCTCTCTCGCCTTTGGCTCCTCATGTTGCACACCTCCCTGCCTCTAAACATGCTGTCTGCTCTCCCCAACAGCAGGACGACAGCCTGGAGAAGGTGATCAAGGACACAGAGTCACTGTTCAAGAGCCGTGAGAAGGAGTACCAGGAAACCATCGACCAAATAGAGGTGGGAGAAGGAGGAAGTGGGGAGGACATGGCACAGAAGGGGGTGAAATGGGGGTGTGGGTCCTCGGGGGAGGGAGACACCATGCTGGTGCAGGTAGCTGGTAATGGGGGGTGGCAGCCTCAGGTCTGGCCATGCCCCCTGCCCTGCACCGCACCGCACTAGGCTCATCTCTGCACCGTTTCCCTTGTGTAGCTGGAGCTGGCCACAGCCAAGAATGACATGAACCGGCACCTGCACGAGTACATGGAAATGTGCAGCATGAAGCGAGGCTTGGACGTGCAGATGGAGACTTGTCGGCGGCTCATCACTCAGTCTGGGGACAGGTGAGCTTCAGCAGGAGTACCGGGATACCCGTGCTCTGGGCAAGGACTGGAGCCAGGGTGGTGGTGAGTGGGAGCTGAAGCAAAGGGTAGTACTCCTGCCCTGCCCTGGTGTGGCATGGAGAGAGGGCAGCTCCCAGAGGCTGCTGGACTCCTGGTGACCAGCCTCCACACAGGTCATGGTGCCACCTCTGCAGAAGGTGGGCTGCGCACAGGAGCCGGTTTTGACAGGTGAAGCCGGACACTCCCAGTGGATGGAGGAGCTACTGTTGTGCAGGGACATAGTGTAGCTCGACAGGTGTGTGGAGCCAGGGTGGCTCCAGGCTGGGGACCTCTGTGGTGGGCTTTCCCTGACCCCTAGCCTTACATGCCTTGGCAGGGTCCTGCTCTGGGCAGGCTCCTCCAGCATCTCGCCCAGCCCTGCCTCATGCTCTGGACCTCTCAGCTGGCGTCCTCTGGGACACCCTCCCCAGCACCCAAGGATTTCCGCAGACCCACGTGTGCCCCAGGGGAGCGAGAGGGGTGCTTCAGCTTCTCTCCTCCTTGCTCTGGTGCCACCTGCCCACACTGAACTGGGTCCTTTCCCTCCCCCTGGGCAGTGCTGTGACTGCTGCCCTTTAATCTTCTCTGCAGAAAGTCTCCTGCCTTCGCTCCGGCCTCCAACAGCGAGTCGGCCCCGAATGAGGAGAGCGAGGAGTCCGACCGTGATCCCCTCAGCGACGCTTCCATCAGATAATGAGGGGAGGCCCCCGCTCCCTCGGACCCCCTTCCTGGCACGGGGGTGCCTGAACTGCGCCTGGGAGAGACTGTCAGGGACGTGGAGCCGCTGGTAAACGTCTGTCGCCCAGGCTCACTCCCGTTTTGGGGTGCTTGGTGGATCCCACACCCCCCTGCCACCAGATATCTTGCAAATGGGAATAGCTAGATAGACCTGAGGGCCCTCGCCTGGGCCGCTCAGCCTCCAGCCCCTTCTCTATTCCCTTCCCCTGCTTTGGTTAAACCGCAGTTTGGGCAGGGAGGCTCCAAACTTGCCATGGCAGCATTCTCCAGGACCTGTCCGCAGGCCCCCCCAGACCCACCTCCTCTGGCCTCCGTCCTGGTACACTTGACCTGCCCCCTGCCCTCCCTGCACCACACGGAGCTGAACGAGAGCCGTACCTCCCTGCAAACTGGACCTGACACTGGTGCCAACTGGACCGAGCCCGGGGCGCTCTCTGTCCTTGCTGCTGACCGGGCGCCCGGCTGGTCCCCATGCTGCGCCGGGCACCCTGAGCCCCCCCGCCCCGCCGCCTCTGGGGTGGGGGCTGAGTCCCGCTCACCGTGCACTTTGCTTTGCCGCACGTCGGCGGTGTGCTCGTGTATGTGTTACAGGGGCGAGGGGTCATTAAATGGGACAGTTTCCTTTTCTACAGCTTCGCCGGGTGTGGGCTCTCCCTCTGCTGCCGCGGGCACCATGTGGCTTGAGGCACGGGGGCTGTCCTCCACCAGACCCCCAAACCCACATCAATGGGGGCCTCCCATGGGACACTCCCATCCCATGGGTGTACCAGACGGGACAGCGGCGAGATCCCTATTCTGGGAGCCACTGGCCCTCGATGAGCTGTATGTAGCACCGGTCCTGCGTGGGCTGCCTTGTTCTTAATCTGAAGCATCATCGATGCTGAGGCTGAGGGATTGGAAACAAATCCGAACATGGCTCATGACTTGTGGACCTTCCTCTCCCAGCGCCTGGTCTCTGCCGCACCAGGGCATCCCAGAGCATCTTCTTGCCTGCCCTCCGTCCCATGTCCAACCTCAGGGTAACCACAGTGGGGGTTTCCCTGTCACACCATCGCTTGTAGCATTTGTCTGGCTGGCCATTGCATGTGCTTCTCCGGAGATGGGAGGCTGGGGCCCGGCAGGGTGGCAGGAGGGGGTGAGCAGCCTGCTGAGAGGCAATGTTTTGCAGGGCTGTCCGCTGAGCAGCGGACCCGGGCTGCACAGCCAAGCCAGGTGAATCTACAGAGAAAAATGCTTCTCACACAAGGTTCTGAAGGGAAAAGAAAGGTTGATGGCAGTAGAGTTTTTGGATCATGTCTAAGATTAGGTAAGGTAGATAAAAAGGGGGCTGAGGGATGCAACGGTTTTATCTCCGTAGGTTTGGCTTGGGTAACCAATGCTGCCGTGCACTTGAGCTGCAAGCACCAGCGCATCCGCATGCTGCGGTACAGAAGGGTTGGCGTTTGGGCAGGGTGAGGTCCTCTGCCTGTGCCTGCAAGACGTGTTAAGGCCTGTGTTGGTGTTTCAGCGTGGGCTAAGCTGGCTGGTTAGAGCCAGCGGAGAGGCGAGGCCCTGCAAATGGCAGGAGAAGTTAGCAGCCGAGGAAACTGCTGCTGGGGCACTGCTGCTGGTGCCAGGAAATGGCAGTTCCTCAGCCAGTGGTCCGCTGTGGTTGGGCTCCAACTCGTGAGTGCCGTCTTTGCCTCTCACGGGGAAGCCAGCGGAGTACTCCCCGGGAGCAGCAGGGTGCTGGATAGCAGCAGAGGTGTGCTCCCTCCGGCCCTGGCTGCGTGTGGCTGTGCAGGCAGATAGGAGGTGTGTGCCTCAGCTCCTGCCCTGAGATGGGGCCTTTGCCATGGGCCTCACCTCCACGCTGCCTTGCCTGGATGTTTCCATTTCTTTCCCTCTTCCCTCTTTATTTTTCTTCCTAAAAGGCCTAAGCCAGAGGAAATATTTTAATCTGGGCTTTTTCTTTCGAGTAATGACGCCTCACACACAGTAAATCAGGGATCACTTTCTATCCTGCCTGGAGGCTTTTCTGGCTCATGCAAATCCCCTCTCCTGTACGTGTCTTTGCAGTGTTTTCTGCGCTTTCTCTGCTGCAAAGATCTCTGTGAGTGGCTGGCTAAGTCTGGCTTCCCCCGTGTGTAATCCATGTCATACGTATCTTGGCCTCATGGTACTGCTTAAGAAACCCACAGGACTGTAGAGCATGTACCCTGAGAGATTTCAAACATGAAGCCCAGAAGGACCGACATCTCTGCCTTGAGCAGTCATTTTGCCCAAAGGAGCAGCTGGTGCTGCCAGATGCCCAACTACCAGGACACGTGGGGACACTGCTTGTCATAACTTCATTTGCAGTGAAACTGAGATCTCCCCCACCCATGTGTGCAAGGTGCTGTTCTCTGGTGAATTGTGTCACCAGCAATAGGCTCTGTTCCCCCACCAGTGTGACAGCCCCTGAGATCTTGCTGGCAGGACATGCAACAGTGATATTTTGCCTCAGTAGTTTCTCAGCATGGGAAGCACAGCCCAAGGCCTCCAGTGTTAGCTGACCATCACCCCTACATCTACCTGTCCATCAGTGGTGACCCCACATCTTTGATGCTGGATGTGAGGAGATGTGGACCTTCCATCTATTTAACTCTTCTCTGTGGGCTCCTCTCTGTTCTTTGGGGAGTATCTAGCCTGCTTTTCTCCACCGTGAGCCCTGCTGGGAACTGTGATGTCTAGGAACTGCTCAGCGCTGTGTTGCTTCTTGCGTCCCTAAAGGTGTCCCTTTTCCAGGACACCTCTCAGCAGCATCTGCTCAGGAAGCAGTAACAGAAGAAATTGTCAAGACCCAGGTCTTGGCTGCTTGATTTTTCTGAACACCTGCTAGTCTGTATTCATCTTACAGGGAATAATCATATCTCATTTACCCTTAGATCCCAGCCCATTCAAAAATCTTTGTTTGGCCTAAACTTTCTGAAAGACTTGGTTGCAGGGACAGCTTGGCCATGGATGGAGTGGGCCTTTTCCTATTCTTTGGGTAAATTACTCTTTCCAGCTGACTGTGCTCACCCATGAGCATGTTGCAGCTGAGTCTAGGATAGTCTTTAGTGCACCAGAGCAGATGTTGGCATGCAGGGAACAAAGTCCTGTCTCACTTGGTGTCCATGCATTAATGTGAATGTTTATTGCCCAAGTACAGTCCAAGGACGGATGTGTCTCTCTGAATGGTGTTCTATGTCAAGACGCATCCAGGCAGTCCCTCTGCCAGCATCCATCTTAGGACTGTGGCCGCTGTCTGGTGATCTCCATGAACACTTGTCCAAGACCATCCTTTTATGATCGTGTCTCTCTGGATTGTCAGTGGCGTCCTCCCATTGAATATTTAGGCAGACTGGTTCAGCTTCGCCACCCTACAGAAGTCCATGGTGGCAGAGACTTACTCGGGCGGTCTGGAAATGTGCTAGTGATTGTTCTGGCTTGTCCCTCCCCAACATTTGGACTGCTGTGTCTGTAAGTGAGGACAGGCACAACTTGTATATCAGCAGTAGAAGTGGCACAAAACCCCTCCCTTGAGGCAAGAGCTGTTCCTGGGCTGGCACAGACCCATTTGTGAGCGTCCTGCTTCCATGAGGCGCTGAGGGACACAATCAGCTTTTGAGCTGGGGTGAGACACACAGTTCTCTGCCGTGGCTGCTGTGCTACATGCTCCCTTTGCTGAGATCAGCCTCTTGGCAAGGGACTTCAACAGACGGTGCCAGGCACTTTGCAGAAGCGAGCCCTGGCTCCCTGCTGAATGTGTTTCTGATCCTGTGGCATGCAGAGTGGCCTCCCCTGCCCCTTCCCTGATGAAGTTCCTCACAATTCATCTGAAAGGTGAGCTCTCCTCCTCAGAGACCCTGTCTGGCAAGGTAGCTCTGTGACTAGGCCCACTGAGTTTATTGATGAAGACTACCAGATTTTCCCACAGAGAGGGCGGGGAGCATCACCCTTCCTTGCACCTCGCCACATGGATGTGGGATGTTCCTACTGGCTCTAGAGAGGGTTCAGTCAACCTAACCGCTAAGCAGCCCAGATCATCTTCCCTGTGTTAAGCAAGCCCGCTCTGTCCCTCCACTCAATTCTGGATCCCATCTGTTTTAGATCATATCTCAGAGCTGAGTCTGACTTGTCTGTCTGTTCAGTTAGGGTCCTGTATTTTCCACCCATCACCCTTCTGCTGAAGGTGCTTTGTCACCTCTCCCACACAACTTGACTTTGTGTGAGTTAGTTTTCCCCTTTTCGGGATTCCTTAGGTGGACCTAAATGTGATGTTAACAGCCTTCCCTGGTAGCCTGTTTATTATTCTGTTTATCTCATTTCTTAGCCAAGAGGTAGGAGAGACTAAAGCTGCATAGAAAGTTCTTCTTGTTTCTAGATTTGAGCTGGGAGATTGGCTTTCCTAAGCCTTGTACCTCTGTTGCAAAAGCTTCGTTTGTTCTCGAGAAAGCCATTCTCTGTATGTTTACGGTTGTTGCTGTCTCAGGTGCCTGTGGCACAGAGTGTCCCAGAACTTGCACGTGATGATCAAGTATGTCAGATACTCTGGTTATGAGTTAGAAACCTCCTTTCGAGAGGAGAGGTCAGAATTAATGCAGAACACAGTGAAGTGCTGTCTCCTTGGAGATGCACCTAGATGATGCACGGACAGGTTCCTGAAAACATCTGGCAAGCCCCTATGCATGGTGATTAATGGTGGGAGCGATAGCAAGACAGCATAGAGAACTGTATGGGCTACAGACAGCTTTAGGGAAGCCCAGTCACCACTGAAAATCTTCCAGTGGATGTATGAGTCTGAGAGGTGTTTTAGATGTGAATTTTCTGAATGTTTGGGCCACTTTCTCTTGGGAAGGGAACAAGGAGAGGCTGCAGTAGGTCCTCTGGCAGAGGGAGGTATAGATTTCATAGCTTGGAGAGCAGCTGAAAGAGCTGAGAAGGTACTAAGGTAACACAATGGAAAAGGAGCTCAAGCAGCCAGCGAAAGGCATCATGGTCAAGCTGAATCAATATCACAGCAGATGGGAAGAGGCAGCATTTTCAGCTTCAAGAGCAGACTGCATCTGGGCAAGGTGCAAGAGGAAACAAATTCTCAGGGTAGGAAGAAATGTGGTTAATTGATATTTTTAATGTTCACGGCCACATCCTAGAACTGATAGCTCATCAGTCTAATCCATTGAGTAGAAGTGGAATAGGCAAGAGCAATTGTATATTGGGGTTGCAAGCTGTGCTAAAAAATCACATTCACTCTAGAGCTAACAGCCAAACAACATGCTCTGACACACAATTTCGTCAAGGTGTTGAAGGGTCTCTTATATACTCCTGAATCCCCAAGCAAAACATTGTGATTTATTTCATAAGTACCTCTCTGCTTTGTGTGAAAAGGAAAATTATGTTGTCATGGGAGACTTTGGCTGGGGATACGGAAGAATATGCTGTGCTGGGGGGAGTTTCTCATCAACTTACAAATGATAGCATGCCCAAGTAAGGCAATGATTTTTAAATGTCCTTATGACAGATGGAGACAGGGTTAGGACTGATGGTTGCCTAAAGACAAGGGATCAACTGAGAAACAAATAGACATCACCCAGGACAAAAATGCCATAACAGAGATCTGCATGGTGTTACATAGCTTTTTCGTACAGTGAAATTGTTTAGGGGAAGCATTAAAAAAGTATGATTAAGTGGGACATCTGTGGAAAGAAGAGAGTCTTTCCAGTTTTCAAAAAAGCTGTGATTTAGTACACATGAGAAGATAGCTTTCAGTAAACTACTTCCTTGAATAAGTGGCCATGTGACAATAGTATTTAGAAATAAGAATAACTGCTAAAAATAATAATAAAGCCCGACCTTAATTAATAAAAAATAAACCTTGTAACAACTACAGCAACTGTGGGTGGGGGAAAGGAATAGAGGGACAACAAAATAATTCAGCTGTATAAAAAAGGTCTTTGGCTATTCCTATGACCTCAAGAAAAAGACAATAGCTGGATATCTAAGGACACTAACAAGTTGTTCTACTTATATTTAAAGATAAATCAATCCTAGCAGTAATATAAACCTTTTTTCGTGGCTGAAATTGAAAAGAGAGGAAAAAAAAAAACCAAAATGAGGCAGAAAAGAAAAAAGAAGTACTGACCAGATATGTCTGTTCTGTATTTGGAAAGAGCAGAATGTGGTCAGAGGGGAATGATGAAGCACTTTCCAGGCCATTAGCAATTAAAGAGGATCCTTGACCGAATCTTCTCAGAACGAACACTTCTACATTTCCAGGCACAGACGACCCAGAGCACGCTAATGTGGAGAGGTGCAGGGGGTGCCGTAGCAGTGGACGAGCCACCGCACAAAGCCTGAGGCTGCCTGGGGAGATGGAGTAAGTGATGCTGGGAAAAAAAAAAAAAAAAAAAAAAAAGGACAGTGCTGTGGCTGCGTGTTTTGCAAAGCACTCTAACCTCAGTGATGATAAAAAAGCGTTGGCTGCTGAAATCCATGGGTTGCTGATGTCAATTTTTAAATGCATTGGGGAAGACATTTAAAAAAGACTGGGTGGATGGGTGAACAAATGACGTCAGTGATTAGTCTGACAGGCCACATGAAAAAAACATGAGAAACCAGTGGAGAGGGGAGGAGGGTAGAAATCACAAAGGAATGGGGAAAAAACCTGCACAGGTTTATGACGGGAAAAGGAATTGACAGACAAAACTGATACAATTTTTGATATGTAGAAATGATACAGAGTCTCAAAAGAAGAAAATATCTCAGTCAAAAATGCCAAGAGGCATTAAAAAATATTTTTAAATAGAGTCAAAACTTAGGTTCTGCTGCTGTTCATATATATCCAATATGTAAGCTATGCATAGATACAGCTAAGAGCAAGAAATACTAGTGACTAACCATCCCCGGGACAGCAGGAGGGCTGGAGAGACTTAGAGAAGAGGGCTCCCAAGCAACCTCGTGTGAATTCTCAGCTAGGTGCTGAAGCTGATGGCAACTTTAAACAGCTTTTATCCCCATGTGACACTGGTGCGCTTTGTCCTGCTTGGCATCACAACTTGGAGTAGATGGAGTAAAGATGCCTAACCGTGATTCCAGGCTGGAGAAAAATGGTTTGAGAGTGAAAAGTTCAGTTATCTTGCTCCTTTAAAAAGAGGCATGTGAGAATTTTTTGCCCAGTGCCTAAAGTCACTTTCACAATGATGGTCTAGATGGCAGTTTAGTCAGGCTGAGAAAGGTATACTAGGAGTCTGAGGAGATGGGTAAGCTGGAGGCCACGTGCATTCAGTAAGACTTCAGTGTCTGGGAATACCCCGAAGCTCCTCCGATGGCAAAACATCAGTTTTACTTTTCTGCCATGTCCTTAGCTTCCCTAATCACTCCCACACCATCTTACAGCTTTTTGGCAGCTTTCTTGTCTCCAAGATGCATTTGAAAAAGGTTTCACACTACCTTTTCTATTTGTCACACAGTTTCCTAAAAATCTGCTTTTTTTTTTTAGGTGCTTAGGTTTAATTTGCTAATATTTATGAGTTTTTCTTCTATTTTCATTTAACTACAGCTTCAGCTTTTTCACAGCTACAGCTACCTTTTCAAATCTTATGCAGTAAGTGTAACTCAGTACTACTGTTCCTCCTAGGAACATTTAATTGAGAATCACTCCCTCAAGAAGACAACCCTTCTGTAGTAAAATAATACATGGAGGTCAGTTAGCTGTCCTGTAGTAAGAAATTACATTCAGCTCAAAAGATTAAGTAACAAATTGTTTGTTTGTTTTTGCAGTGTGTATACAGTATGATTGCCCAAAGGTAGACAGCTTGTTTCTGATGAAATGCCCACTTTCTGCGAGTACTGCTGGTGCCCACAGGAGTATTTGCATACCCTGAGTTTAAGGCATGAACCTGCATTTTATGAATGGCATCTGTTACAAAGGAACATTATCATTTAAAGATGTTTGTCTTGTATGACTGTCCAATACATGCCTTGCATCATAGTCTTTCCTATCAGACCTGAATCTCCTCTTCCTGGCACAGACCTTGTAGATCACTTTGCTCAAAGACTCATTTACTTGAGAAGTGGACAGACTATTTTTTTAAATGTCCAAGACTTTTTTTACTGTGCTTATGCAGTCACCATTTTGTTACATTTTGGTGTGATTTTTCGAGCAAGCTTAATTCATTTCCACATCTGCTCAAGCTAATTTTCACTACATCGCAGTCTTCCTTAGTGCTGAAGTTTCATGCTGACATCTTGAGAAGAAGGTGAGCCAGTTTGTCCCAGCACAGTGGCACGATTGCTTTTAGCCTCTTTGTCTGTCTGAGCACCTGCTTTCCCTGACCAAGCATTTCTATCAGTTTTCCCTAGAAATGCTTTAAGAGCAAACCTAGAGCTCCCTCCCTTAGGAGAAAACTCTTCTCTAGAGAGAGAAGCAGGTGTCACAGCAGGTGTTCCATCTTTATCCCAACACCATCCACAGTCATATATGTCAATTTTTCAAACTGCCCCTCCCCCCAAAAAAAAAATAAAAAAAAATTTGGGCAGGGACAGGGTTGCAGTTCTTGGACAGGCTGGTCACTGAGCTAGCTTTTCCATCTGTCTGGAAGGGCCTTGTTGTGGTGCCATCTGCAGGCACAGCGTCTGGATGCAAAATGAAGACTTAGAAGAGCTGTGCTTTTTCAGGATCTTATGGGAGAGAGGAAACCTAGCCCTCCAGGCGGTCCAAAGGCTGCACGACTTGTTTGCCGCACTTGGCTGTCCCTGTTTCCGTACAAAAGCAACTGTGTTTTAAATTCTGTTAGTTGCCGGCTTACCTCACCTAGGTACCATATTGGTTTTTCCAAGAATTTCAAGAAAGATTGTAAACCAGTTGAAATAGTATTTTAAAACACCAGTGAACCTTTATCTGAGCCGTTCCCAGCAATCGTTGGTCAGAGCACATACTCTTCCTCCACCCCACCCCCAGGCTGTATGAATTTGCTCATTCCCACAGCAATTTGATCTCAGGTTGGATAGGACTCTTTCTTGTTAAATAACAAGAGTTCTTTGCTCTAGGTGAATTTTCAGGCAGCCTTATCTTGCTCAGGAAACCTAAGGCTTTTTAGAGGGAGAAAAAAAAAAAAAAAAAAGGTGACTCGTTGAAATGTTCCTACTCTAACGCCAGTTCAAAATATCTGTGTTTTACGTGGGAAAGCACACGTTGCCCCCCCTCCCCCAACGTGTTTCAGTAGCCTCTCCTCACTTCAGAGGATCAAGCAAGGCGGTGACTGGCAGGCACAGAAGTACGCAGGCAGCAGCGCACAGGACAGCCATTCAAAGCACCCAAGCGCAGCAATCAAGGACAGGATGGGGCCAACCCAAGACTTATTTGTAAGCCTGACAGGCCTGCAGGCTACACCTCTCTCCAGAAGAAATCCAGCTCCGTGGAGGGCTGCCTCCATTTAGCCCCAGCATCAAGCAGCTCCCATTTAACTCCTAAAGCTCCCACGGGAGCATTTGTGGGGTAAGCCAGGTAGTGCTACTGTCCCAGGGCTAACAAGCTGCTCAGGGTCCCAGCTCCTATCCAGAGGCAGGTTATTCAACCTTTATTCTCTTTGCAAAGCAACTTCAAGTCATCGCCCTCTAGTCCAGTAAACATTTAATTTTTACACAGCCCAGCCGCTGGAGATAAGCGGCTCCAGTACACTGTCCGACATACCTTGATCCTGTGAGCTTAAGTCCTCACTCCAAATCAGGGTCTAAAACAGTTGGGGTCCAGACAACAGCTCCAACCCTGCCTGCCAGAGAGAGAGCAACACCCCACCTCTGAGACAGTAAAGTGAGCTGCTGAAAAACGGAGGGCACACGCAATTTTGTGTAGTGCATTGCTTATCTAGCCCATGCTCATAGGTCACAGGAGGCTCACCCCCTGCCTGGCAGCATTCACACTTCCAGGAGGAGGTAGCACAGTCCCTGGCAGAGGGCTGACACTCACCTTGCAGAGATTTGCTGCTCAGGAGCTTAACTGCAACTGCCCCTCCTTCCGCATAGAATTAAGCCAGAATTAAGACTAGCTACCACCATGGCAACGCTGGTCTCCAACACGTCCCTAGGCAGCCATTTCCTCTAGGGCAAGCTGATTCATTTTAAAGAAGGTAAAAGCAAATGAAAATACCCTCCTTTGTAACATTTCTAAGGCAGGGGGAAGGAGAAGAAAGAATTCCTGTTTCTTGTGCCACTTTGCCAAACCAAATGGAAAAAAGTCATCTGCTCAGCACTTTATTCTGCATACACCCACCAGACAAGCAAATCCAGAGAGCTAGGGGGTGGATGGAGCAGCAGAGCTGCCTTCCATTTACCATGCAGCAGTCCCACGAGCACAGCCCTGCACCACACCTTATTTTGGCTCACAGGCAGGAGCGTTACCTCCGGCACAGGTAACTCACCAGTCTGCATGCCACAGCTCCGCTCGCTGCAGCCTGGTGCTCGGCAGAGATGGGCACTTGCTCTTCTTTGCAAGTCAGGTATCCCAGGACCGCACCGTGCCTATGCATGACCCGAGCTGTTCAAACACCTCTTCTGGCATTTCCCGTTTCTCTGCCACCTGGGTTCACAGCCTCAACATGGCAGACACATAGCACTGCTCAGAAGAGCTGTCCCCACAGTTGCAGCCAGGGCCCATCTTAAAGCAGGCACCTACATTTGCTCATTACCCCCCCCCTTTTCCCATTTCCCACTGACAGACAGACAAGGCACTTCAGATGGTGATCACTTTTATTGATGTAAGGTGGTACACAAACAGATCAGTTTCTATCAGCCTCTCCACCTCCCCCAGGCTCGGGGAGAAGTTGGAGGAGTGGGGGAGACAAGGGAACAGAACTGGCCTCTCACTGCAGGATGCAGAGCTAAGCGGTGGTGAAGAAGGGCAGGGGCTCCAACAAAGGAGAGTCCTGCTTCCCTAGGCAGCAGGGGGGCTGTGTGCTCGGCTCACTCCTTGGATGCCATGTGGACCATCAAGTCCACAACACGGTTGCTGTATCCATACTCGTTATCATACCTGGGGTCAGAAACAGAAGTGCTGTCAGGACTGACCCGTTTCTTGCATCCCCTGCCTCCATCGTTGGCTCCTCTGCCCCATCCCACACAACTGAATCAACTTCCAGTAAAGAAAACAGGAAGCATCCCATGCACTCTCCAAATATGGGAAGGGAAAGGCTATAGTAGTTTCAGATAAGCAGCACTCTCGTTCCACTGAGACTTTTCACATGCTGGAGCCACCCCACTCAGCCGGGGTCTATGTATCATCTGCATTGCCAGCCTGGCAGCAATGAACACGACAGGACTCTAACTTGTCCACCAGGCCCTACCCCAGTCTGCCCCACCACCCCCTAAGGCTGTGCCTACCAGGAAACCAGCTTGACGAAATGGTCGTTCAGTGCAATGCCAGCACCCGCATCAAAGGTAGAGGAATGGCTGTCACCATTGAAATCACAGGAGACAACCTGGAACAGAGAGCAAATTATAACACATACAGTTACCCACAGCCTGAACCAGAAGTACCCAAGTTAGGATCCCAGCAAGGCTGCTCCCATCAGAAAAATGAGACAAGCGCCAATAACCACAGGCCAAGAGACTAGGAGTTACTTACCTGGTCCTCTGTGTATGCCAGGATGCCCTTCAGGGGCCCATCAGCAGCAGCCTTCACTACCCTCTTAATGTCATCATACTTGGCCTGAGAAGACAGACACATTTAAAATGGTCAGATGCCAACTCACACAAAATGTCCGCCGGGGGAGGGGAGCACCGTGGCAGCAGTCATGCATGGCAGGTGCCATTTTCACCAAAATCAAATCATCTTGAGAAGAGATGAATGCTGAGAGGGCAATGCCAGGTAAAAGAAGGAGTTTAGAGGAAACGGGGGCAGGTCTGGAGGTTGTGAGGGCCTTCTCCACAACACTTACTGGTTTCTCCAGACGGCAGGTCAGGTCCACAACAGAGACATTGGGGGTTGGCACACGGAAAGCCATTCCAGTAAGTTTCCTGCAAGAGACATGAGTCAGCAGGGAACAGCACCTGGCAGCCCTCTGCCAGCCCTCCATTCTGCTAGGGATGGGTCAGAGCTGGCCAGGCATTAGCTGCCACCTCCCAACACCCAAGAAAGGACACCACTCACCCATTGAGCTCAGGGATGACTTTTCCCACAGCCTTAGCAGCACCAGTAGATGCTGGGATAATGTTCTGGGCAGCACCTCTGCCATCCCTCCACAGCTTCCCAGAGGGCCCATCCACTGTCTTCTGCGTGGCTGTGATGGCATGGACGGTGGTCTGGGGGAAGAGAGAACAGCTGATAGTCTCCAGAAAAAGCATCCCAGGCACCTCCTCCCCATCCCAGGGGACACAGGGAGTACAGATGCTTTTCCTCTCACGAGGGGACCTGGGGATAGGGCACCCTCCTGAGCAGCAAGCTCCAGACCTACCATAAGACCCTCCACGATGCCAAAGTTGTCATGGATGACCTTAGCCAAGGGCGCCAGGCAGTTAGTAGTGCAAGAGGCATTGCTGGGGAAGAGAGAGAAGTCAGCTCATCAGCCAGAGGCAACACACCTACAGAGGTGAAATAAGACTCCATGCAGCTAGTGAGAGCTCCAGGGCAGAGAGCATCTTCCTCTCTCCTTACCTGACAATTTTCAGAGACTTGTCATACTTGTCATGGTTGACACCCATCACAAACATGGGAGCATCAGCTGAGGGGGCAGAGATGATAACACGCTTAGCGCCACCCTTCAGGTGAGCCTGGAAAAAAGAGAAAGATTAGAATCACTCCAGACCAGCTCTTCTCCCTCCCAGCCCCATCTCTTTCCCATCTTGAGCCACTCTGTACACGGTGATGTGCCCCACAGCCAGGAGCAGCAGTATCCCTTCTTCCATGTGCCCACTGTGGCATACTCACTCCAGCCTTATCCATGGTGGTGAAGACACCGGTGGACTCCACAACATATTCAGCACCAGCATCTCCCCACTTGATGTTGCTGGGGTCACGCCTGAGGAGGGACAAAACTGTAAGAGCTGCTCCACAAGACACCTGATTTCATCCTCCAGAGTGGTGAGAGGGAGAGAAATACTTACTCCTGGAAGATGGTGATAGCATTCCCATTAATCACGAGTTTCCCATTCTCAGCCTTGACAGTGCCCCGGAAGTGACCATGAGTAGAGTCATATTTGAACATGTAAACCTAGCAAGGAGAGAGGGGGAAAGTCAGGCACCTCAGCTGCTGTCTCCCCAACCCTTGCTCTGCCTACGTAGTGTCTCAGCTCCCCACCTCCTTGGTGACCTTGTCCAACTGCTGCGCTGTACTTGGCTCTGCCGAATCTCCCAGCCCTGCACCTCTAAGCCCACACCCGGTTTTCCTGGGAAGCTACTAGAACAGAGCCAGAGGAGCCCTACTCAGAAAGGCCCAGAGGGGGCACTGCAAGGTAACTCACCATGTAGTTCAGATCAATGAAGGGATCGTTGATGGCCACCACTTGGACTTTACCAGAGAGGATGGCAGCCCGGGTGACCAGGCGGCCGATGCGGCCAAATCTGAGGAGAAAGAGACATGGGTAAGTAGGAGCAACAGGGAACCTGCCGGTCTGGGCACAGCCCGCTGCCTTCCCTCGGGATCATCCGCCGCTCCCTGCCCGGTGGGACAGAAGGGAGCCCAGCAGCCACGTCCAAAGGCCGGGGAGCCTAAGTTAAAGATTAAGAGCGACCCCCACACGGGAAAGGTCAAGCGCTAAATTTACTGAGGGCCCCGAGGATCCGGTTACTCCTCGGCCCGGCAGGAGAAGGTCACGTCCCCCGGACCGCCGCAGACACACGATCCATCGGGCGACCTTTCGGCGAGGGGCTGCAGCCCGCCGGCGGGGTGCGAGGACCCCCGGAGGGGGCCGGGGCAGGCGGGCAGCGGCGGCGCTTCCGGGGTGAGTCACCCCGAATCTGCAGGGGGAAGTGACTCAGCAGCCTGCCCTGCCCCGGCCCCTCAGCCCGGGTCGGGGGGCGACGGTGGAGCGGCACCGGCAGGACACACAGCTCCCCCCCGCCGCCTCCCCAATCCCCCCCGCGCCCTTGAGGCGACCTTGCCCCCCC
>VZTL01061686.1:4147-15646 GCA_013400535.1 Scopus umbretta | reverse complement strand
ATAAAAAAATAAATAAATAAAAAGAGAATAACATTAAGGAGTTTATTTATTTGCATTCTGACTGCTCAAGTATAGTACTTAATAATAGAACACCACTGAAATAGTATCGCTTAAAGATCTACTAGGAAGGGTTAAAATTTAGGGATTTTTGAAAGGTATCTGTAGTAGTCTTCTGAACTCACTTTTCTCCTCTCTTTTAAGCCTACTTCATAAATATATCTAATGGTTTATATTTAAGTAAAGGATGAGATTGAAGTACTGTTTTGCTATTATTATGTGTGACATTATTATTATATTCAGAAGTGGGTTTGATGTCAAAATTGGGGGGTGGGGAAGCATCAAGTTATATTTTTCTCAAATGCTACAAAAACTTAACAAAGCAGATTAGTTATGAAAAAGATGGTGTAGGCCTCTGTAATCTCAGCAAATGCTTGAAGTACCAAAGTTATATGAATTCTTACAGTCATGGTATACTCAGTTGTCATCTGCAGCTTGAATGTGTAGATAAAACCTTTCTTTACTTCTTTCTCCTTCTTGGTTTTGCACTTGCTGAGAACACAAAAGAAATATCTGGGTTAAGTGGTGCTTTTTCACTTTATGCACACATTTTTTCCTTGAGTACCTAATTAATTAGAATCATTTAACTATCAAATAAATTAGCCATAGGCAAGATGCCTGTCCTGAGAGGTCAGATAGTGGTGAAATTGTTGTCTGAATCTGGAAATATTTGGAGACATTTATTTGAATGAACTTTTTATACCAGTTCTCAGAGCTGTCATAAGTGTCCTCAGTGCAGCTGACAACATAGTGGAACAAAGGATTTTAAAAGCACTTCTGTGATTTTGTGTAGATCATGATGGTTTGGCTGGATTCTGTACAACATAAAATAGTCTTAAAGTAACTCCAAATGTGTTAATTAGCAATATTTTCAAAAAGACTTATATATTAGTTGAGAACACAGTCTTTCAGAAATGCTTTGACCTTGCTGTACAGCCAGAAAACAAGCCTGATGAAATAAAAAGAGTAGAAGAATGCCACATCATCAGTCAGGTGCCTATTTTCTTAATCTATAATTATTTTTTAATTTTAAATTATGTACTCCTAGCATCGCAAATGCTAAGTTTAGTTAATGCACTGGTAGAACTTATGCAACGTGGAATGTGTGGGACATGTACTGGTCCAAAACGGCAAAACATTTTTTGACTATTCTTCATAGTACATACATATCTAAAGTACTTTTAAAAAACAATGTGTTTTTTCGATTATTGTACTGTAAACTTTATACTGCCTATATAATTGCCTTTGACTATTATTTGAAAAGAAAAAATCCACTAATGAATATAATAAACCAAGTCATAAAAAATATAATAAATAAATTACTGTAAAACAAACTTGCATTTTATTGTAGCATGAATACTGGATTCAACTCACATTTGAGTTAGTTANGGGGTTAAACCACAACAGATGGGAGAACTGGAAACAAGGTGTGAACCTTCCTATCATTTTTCCTACATTCTCATTAAATAATCTCCTTATAAAATCTTAAGTGGTAAAATAAGATAAAAGGAGGTATTTCACCCTGATATGTTATTTGTAAGGTAATCTTAAGATTAAAGACAATTATTCAATTTCAATAAAACAAATAGCAGCCTGTGGTCATTTTCTTCTTTATTATTATCATTTATTTATTTATTTAAAATCAGGTTGTTCAGGGCAGGTTTATCAGGTTTTGTCATGGCAAAATCACTCAACAGTACCTCAGAGCTAAGCACAAGCTTTCTGAACAAACTAAAAGGTTCGGACATGCTTGAATGTGCTCTGAATTCTGCAGTGTACTCCCATAAGGTGCATTGTTTTTATATTCCATGTTTCTTCTCCCTTATTTCTTAAGACATTATTTCTCTAGTTAACTATTTATTTGTATTGTAGTAGTGTCTAAAAGCCCTGCTCCACTTGCCTGGAATTCTGTAANTTTTTTCTTTTTTTTTCTCTTCTTGTATTTTTTCCCAGCTAAAATCCTTATGTTGTTTTCTTAGAACAAAGAATAAGTATTAACCTATAGTAAATATTTCTAATTGCTGCCAATCAAATGTATACAGTATGTATCGTAGTTTGACCACCTCACTCATATTTATTTTGGGGACATAGTCTCATGATATTACCTGGAATGTGTTGTGAAGTGAATAGATTTAGTTAAGAAATCTGATGTGGGTTGGGAAATTATTAGCAGCTCTAATGGCATTGATACATCAGATACATTAGCACTCAGGTGAAAGCAGTAGAAGAGAAGATCTCCCACACAGTGTGCTATATTAATGGTAACTAAATGGGGGGGGAAAAAGTTGCTTTAAACTAATAATAATCTAAGCTTTTAAATGCATGAAGAATAAAATTACTCCACTTGTTCTGTCTTATTGCATTGTATGAAATGTTTCACAATAATGAAAGCTAATAAAATGAATATAATCACATATGTAACTTCACTGAAATTTATGGTAAATACAGTAAATTTATCCTTAAATATTTAAAATAGACTGTCATAAGAATAAAATACAGTATTAAAATCTTGTCTTTTTTTTTAAATACTGATAACAAGGTATTTCAGAGTTGAAAAAGAAGGACAATTTCTTTTTTGGTTTAAAAGGGAATGGTCAAAATTCTTCAGATAAGGTTGATGCACTCTGTGCAGGCATTCAAAATTATACTAGAAATCATCCATGTGGATACTCAAGGAATAAGACAGGGAAAATGAAGGAAAATACACATGAAATGAATAGAGAGAGTTAGCTGTGGTGCTGTTGCCATTTGTCTACTGGCAAATAAAACAACTGCCTGTAGGACACAGAAGATATGTGTTCAAGGGAAAAAGCATGACCTACACTGAATCTTTATTCAGTTTTGCCTCCTACAGTGCTGATTGGTGCAGGTATTGTGTATGGTTCAGAAAGGTGAAAGCTGTTGATCTGAAGACCAAGCAATAGTTAGACCTCAGGGCAGATGCGCTTTGGAGAATGTGAAAAGCTCTCTGAGTGGGAGCACACCATTAAGCCTGCCACTCGGCTGGACCTTGCATGTTGGGGTCTGAGAATGCTATGTGGAATAGTTTGGAAGAGATCATAGTCTCTGGCACCACTTCAGGATCCACACCCTGGACCTTGCAAAAGATTCTTGAAAGGGAGTATAGATATTGTGAAGTCCTTTGCCTAGTTGTCATCAACAGCCTCATGGATAACAGCAAGCATAGGCTGGAATACCTTGACTTTAGTTAGAAAGCAAAGCTATTAGCTAAAAGCATTTTGGTTGCAGAAATGCTTCTCTCCCTTTGCCCTCACTTTCCAAACAGCATGAAGTCACATAGCTGCTTGGGCACTGAAGGTGTGTAGCAGTGGCATATTCTCAGTGATGAGACTTTCCCAGTCGCTGCATAACTGTGAGTATCATGGAGTACAGGGAGTCCATGGTCCTCAAGAAATATGAAGAGGCATTTTCATTTCCAGTTTCAGCATATAGCTTGCAGATGGGATCAGCTGTGGGTGGTGTTCCTCAAGAAGGGTCAGTGAGGATTCTCTGCCTCATTTAGCAGCATGCCATTATATCCAGTTGAAGGGGATGTCTATGGGATATAATTTTATTGATCACTACCAAATGGGGATGTGGACAAACTTTTGCACCAGGAGGAATTCCAGGGCAATTTTTTTGCTGACTACTGTGAAGTCAACACTGGTGCTCTGCTGGACCTGTATAAGACACAAGTTGAACCATTCCTTGATCTAGATCAGTAGAATGTGGCAAGGAACGGGCCACAGTAAACATGAGATGACCTTTTGACCAAGTGATATACGTTCATTTCCTCATGTTCCTCCTCCCAGTTTTTTGGTTAGAAACAGAGTTCATCTTCCCCATACAGCTGCTCCAATGGCTACTAAAGATCGTGTGCAACAAGGTGCCAATGAAAATGCTGTGCACCTCTAAATGGAAGTTGCTATCACAGTGCTTACAGATGTTTGCTTAAAAAGAATTTAATTGTTTAAAAGGAAGACATTCTAAAAAAGTGTCAAGAGCATAATATTAAAATAGGTCATCAATAAACCTGTAATTTAGGGGGGAGGAGCAGGGCAGTGAGAGGGAAAACCTGCATGATAGTGATGGTGAGGTTTAAAAATCTGCAGAAATACAAACAAAATCTGTGTGTGAGGAATTAGTTCCTTTTTTAATATACAGGCAATTTATTTGTGAAAGAACTAATTTTGTTTTCACCAGTGAGAAGGCCATATTAATTTATTTCATATTAGAATATTTCTAATATTTCATATTATAAAATATTTCATAGAAACAGCACTGAGTAAGTAAAATAAGCTTTGCTCTATGTTGCATTTAAATGAGTATCAATGCGTGTTTCATTGGAGTATTTGTGCATTTTGTTGTTTTTATCCATCATATTTCCCCCGATCTTTAAAGAGAATTCCATTAAAGTTAAATTTAGTACTTAAAGATGTGGTTGTTGGGGGCAAAAAATTATACAGTCAGTTATACCTGATAAAGAGGTGGGGAGTTTCTCATCAAAAAACTCTTTTTATACTGAGGTAGACCATATGTGTGTTAAATTATTTTGAATGCAGTCACTGGATTCTTTGGAGAGTGTATGTGTGTCCACAAAAGTGTAAACAGTATGTCAAAGCCGCAATTCAACCTACAGATGGCTTTTTAAGTCTGAGTTTTCTAAAATGAAGTGATGCCTTTTTCAGATGGTGACTTACAATAGCACAACAAACAATTAAAATATGTCTGACAGACATTTGGGAGACTTTCTGATGGTATCACAATGGTGAATGGCCTGACGTTTATGCAAGTTAATGTATCAAAATGAAAGATACATAGGTGCAGCAACAGTCATGTCATTAACTGTCAGGATGAGTAAAGGAAGTCTTAGCAACTATTTTAAATAGAGATGTGCCAGTCACAGAGAGAGAGTGATCACTAAGTAATATGTTGGTTATTTTCTAAAATCCACAAAGTACAACTGGAATAATCTATTTTGACTTCCTGAATGAATATGGACAACAGGCCTGCCTAAATTATTACTGTTTGAAATCCAATGTACTTAGTGATACATAAAAGGACTTGACCACCTCATTCATTTAAAACACATAATCTGTCACCACAAGAAAGGACTTTGTTATGAACTGACAATAACAGATGTACCACTAAGATTTACTTTAGGTCTGCCCAGTTCAGACTCATTTTGGTCTGTGTGCTACAATTCTTAAGGAAAAAAAGCAATCAGATTACATTTAAAATGTCAACTAAAGAAGAATTCTATGCTCCCTACTGCATTTGGATCCTGTTGGCTTACATGCACTGTGATTCCCATTTTCCAATAACATCTTGGAACACACAAACTCATTTTAAGGAATACCACTTTTTTGTTTCTTTTGTTTGATTTCCCCTTATCAATTAATGTATTCAGTAGTATTAAAAAAAGCACAGCTTAGGGATCAAAGGCTGAATTTAAACTGGTTGTTATTCCAATACAGAGATGATTTTAGGAACCTCAATTTATTATATTTCAGACTGAAAGCCCCATTTTATACAATAGTACAAAAAAAAGAAGTCTGAACCTTTTTGAAACCAAAACCGATCTCCTTGTAGCCATTAATGTTGTTTTGTGCAAGTTTTTATGATGAATTATGGGATCCATGCAGTGGTTTTATTTGTTTGGGGTTTATTTTTGCCTGTTTTTTCTGGACTGAAATTCTTGTACAACATACCAAAGGAATATTCTCAACAATGCAGTCATAGATGATATTTTTTTTCATATCACTGCAAATAAAGTGGTTGTAATTAAAAGTTGCTTTTTTTTCCAAACATGCATGTATTCTTCATTTAGGAGTGTATCCATCACTGTACCCTTGTGCAACACGGTTCGTTATGGCCATAGAGATCTCTAATATGAGAATGCATTAGTGCCTTAAATAAGGTTCACTAATGCACCTTCACATTCATTACTGGAATGGGTGACAATTTCTTTTGGCATGACAAGTGCATAGGAAGACTGTGCTTTTGTGACTCTATAAAGTTGTTTTTCTAATGAAGACAAAGACAAGAAAACTGAGATAAAGTTTGTTTTGTTTTTATTTCACTTATTCTCATTTGTCTTAAATTATAGACCTATTGAGAATTCACATGTGTTCTGTATGAATGCAGGCTGGTACTTTATCTTTGAAATGCATGTCTCTGAAACATGTTTCAACATCAAACCCAGGTACACAGAAGATAGGTAACTGTGTTCAATATTAGACATGGTAGACTTGGTTTTATTTGGCCAGATTGCTTTTGAAATAACAGCCGCCACCATCCCCCTTCCCTCTTTTCATAATGTAATCTATTGAAAAATATGTATAATAAGAGACACATTTACAGAAGAAATTAGATTTCATACCCCTGAATTCTTGACTGTGAGAGAATTATTAGACAGTTCTCAGCAGTGGATACATCTAAACATCCAAAGATATTTGGTCACCTGACCACTATTTTCATTAGAGGGAGATAGTTTTTCATGTCCTAGGATTGTTATTTCCTAGGTAAATTTACTATAAATTCAGAATAAGAGCTGTTTTTTCAAGATGCACTTTCTTTTTTCTTAGTTTTTAAGATTCATCTCTCTCTACGTTCTATAAGTAAAATGAAACATGAAGAATAATACCTTGAAGTTTTGAATAAAAGTCTGAAAAAATCTATTTTTATGTGTAATGTATCATCCTTTTTCAGTCTTCTGTTTTGATGGTGTCCTGGTTTCAGCTTAATTCAGAGTTCATTTTCTTCCTAGTAGCTGCTATAGTGCTGCGTTTTGGACTTAGTATGACAACAATGCTGATAACACGCTGATGTTTTAGTTGTTGCTCAGTAGTGTTTACACTAGTCAAGGACTTTTCAGCTTCCCATGCTCTGCCAGGTGCACAGGAAGCTGGGAGGGAACGCAGGCAGGACAGCTGACCCAAACTGGCCACAGGGCTATTCCATACCACCTGACATCATGCTCAGTATAGAAACTGGGGGATTTGGCTGGGGAGGGGCAGCGATCACTGCTCGGGAACGGGCTGGGCATCGGTCAGTGGGTGGTGAGCAATTGCATTGTGCATCACTTGTTTTATATTTTCTTTATCGTTACTATTATTATTATTATTTTCTCTTTCTCTACTATCCCATTAAACTGCCTTTATCTTAACCCACAGGTTTTAGGTTTTGTTTTTTTTTCAGTTCTCTCCCCCATCCCACTGAGGTGGGGGGAGGTTGAGCGAGTGGCTGTGTGGTGCTTAGTTGCCAATTGGGGTTAAACCACAACAGATGGGAGAACTGGAAACAAGGTGTGAACCTTCCTATAATTTTTCCTACATTCTCATTAAATAATCTCCTTATAAAATCTTAAGTGGTAAAATAAGATAAAAGGAGGTATTTCACCCTGATATGTTATTTGTAAGGTAATCTTAAGATTAAAGACAATTATTCAATTTCAATAAAACAAATAGCAGCCTGTGGTCATTTTCTTCTTTATTATTATCATTTATTTATTTATTTAAAATCAGGTTGTTCAGGGCAGGTTTATCAGGTTTTGTCATGGCAAAATCACTCAACAGTACCTCAGAGCTAAGCACAAGCTTTCTGAACAAACTAAAAGGTTCGGACATGCTTGAATGTGCTCTGAATTCTGCAGTGTACTCCCATAAGGTGCATTGTTTTTATATTCCATGTTTCTTCTCCCTTATTTCTTAAGACATTATTTCTCTAGTTAACTATTTATTTGTATTGTAGTAGTGTCTAAAAGCCCTGCTCCACTTGCCTGGAATTCTGTAACAGGGGTTTTGTTTTGCTTTATTTTGCTCCAGTATATCCTAATCAATTGCTCTCAATTCACATACAGCTGCTGGGATTTCAGGCTGTGGAACATAAGTTTTACGGGTTTCAAGAGAGGTAAACTAAACTTGCCTTGAGCTTTTGAGTTGAAAGGTGGTGTATGAGTTCAAAGTAAGACCCTATTCACTATAATGCAAATGGGAGCTGAAGGAAACAAGTATGTAGCTATAAGGTTGAAAGCAGGAAATTTGAAAGATCTTCAATTTTTGGTGGTTGAAATTTTAGGAGCCCATGTTCCTCCTAATAATCTAGCTGGTGGAGGAAAGAGTACAATGGAAGTCAGAACAAAAAATGCATTGTATCTCACATGCAAACTCTTGGGAGATTTCTTGTTGAATAATTTAAGAAACCTATAATTAAACTGATATGAGATCTCTTAATGAACAAGATTCTATATATTTTGTAATACAGGTATTTAATTTCTTTCAAGACAAAATCAAGTTGTGGTATTGTTGTAATAAATGAAATTTATTATTGTCTTTTTTTTTTTTTTTTAATGTGTGATGTTTGCAGGTTTAAATGGAATTATCTGAAGAAACAGAAGCCAAAAAAAACCCCAACACAAAACCAAAACCCAAAAAAACCCAAACAGGTTGGGAATGTTTATGAAAACTGAAGTATGGAATCACAGAATTATAGAACGGTTAGGACTGGAAGAAACTTTTAAAGATCATCTAGTCCAACACCCCCCGCGCCCCGCCACGGACAGAGACATCTTTCACTAGATCTTTCATGATAAAAAAGGTTTTTAAAGTAGATGACTGACTGCAAAACTCCAAGTAGCAACAAACCTGGAAAAAATCAACAGTGGCAGCAGAATTGAGTGAAGGAGAGGGGCACCTGTTTGGTGGGATTTTTTGTTTGTTTTGTATTAACATAGGTAGATTTTTAACTATTTGAATTATAACTGATCATACATCCTCTTTTGGTTCTCTTTTCTATCTTTGTCAGGTTCAGTACGGGGGCATGTGCATTAGTATTTTGGAGCAAACATCCTATGTGTTTCTTCAGGGAGCATGATCTAGTTTACTTTTTGTTGACACAAAACAAAACAACGCAAAACAAAACACATAAAAAGACTCAATCTGGGAGTGCACAATAATGTACTTCAACTGTATATTCAATACATGGAACAAATCAATATTCCATGGAAATAAAAACTCTGGAAAAATGCATAGTACGTGATGCAAGACAGGCAGGGTAGAGCATGAAGAAAATATTCTGCATTCATTAACTACTCCTTTGTCTCCAGTGAAGAATGATGGGGACATGTAAAAGACAAAACTTCCTAAATTGAGTTCTTTTCCTCATTGACAACTACTAGCTAGAGGAGAGTTGTATTTCTGAAAATTTAGCCAAATATATTTATTTTTAGTGTATCGTATTATATAGAGGTTTTTTTTTAAATATTCTTTATATATCTGACTGGTACCTCTGTAATCACATTATTATTTGAGTTTAAAAACTAAAGAGGTCCAGTGTATAACTTTGGCTTCTAGAAATTAACTTTAATTAAGTTCTAAGGTATACCCAGTTGAAGTATTCTTAAAATAATTATGACTTCTGTTATCCAGGTATGGTCACAGAGTTACAATATGCATCACTCCATCATCTCCTGGATGTTTTGGACAATAACAACTAACAAAATCTTGACAAAATTAGGAACCATTTTAACAGAGAAAATCACTGGCACCATAAACTGAGGATTTTGGTGGTTCCTAATCAAAAGTGAAAATCACAGAATGGTTGAGGTGGGAAGGGACTTCTGGAGGTCGTCTGGTCCAGCCCTGCTGTTCAGCCAGAGCCACCTAAAGCTGGTTGTCCAGCACCATGTCCTCTCAACTTTTGAACATCTCCAAGGGTGGAGACTCCACAACTACTCTGGGCAGCCTGTGCTAGTGCTCAGCCACCCTCACAGCAAAAAAGTGTTTCCTCTGGTCCTGTCACTGGGCACCACTGAAAAGAGCCCAGCTTCATCTTCTTTGCACGCTCCCTTCAGCTACTTATAGGCATTGATAAGATTCCCCTGAGCCTCCTCTTCTCTAGGCTAAACAGTCCCAGTTCTCTTAGCCTGTCTTCACAGGAGACATGGTCCAGTCCCTTCATCATCTTCACTGGACTCTCTCCAGTATGTCTGTGTCTCTCTTGTACTGAGGAGTCCAGAACTAGACAGAGTATTCCAGATGCAGTCTCACCAGTGGTGAGTAAAGGGAAGGGATCACCTCCCTCAACCTGCTCACAAAACCTTAAAATGAAAACAAATGAAAAATGTTGACCCAAATAAAAAATGTTGTCATAAGAATCACAACTGAAGTTGAGCAATTTTTCTTTCACTAACCATGAATCTGTTCTAAATAACAGCTTCATTACAAAAATATCTTTGCAGGGTAAACTGTGTTTTACATACCTTACAAGATGTTACTAAATTGGTTACTAGTGAAGGTTAAATTTAGCCAATCAAAAATCATATAGTTACCCATGTTTTCTTTCTGATTTGGAAAATGGCATAAAAAATTGTCTCCAAGCTGACAGGTTTCTGATATTTTTGACAGCTGTTTTATTTTTTTTAATTGTTATATCATGATCTGTTTACACAAGAATGTACAAATATAAATGGCTAGGACTGCAGCACATCCACTCCCACCTAGAATTAAGAAGTGTGAGAGTCACACCACCAGAAATAATTCTAGAGCAAGGCAGCTTGGGAAACTTTTTAATACCTCTAGAAATATACTCTGTTTTGGGCTATGTTTATGTGTAGTGCATTTCTGAACAACTGGGTCCAATCAAGTGCTTGCGTATGCTCCAAGGGGTGGTTGTTGGGACAAAGACCAAAGGAGCTTCTGTTCAAAGGATTTAGGCTGAATGTAATTCCTTTAGCATGGAATATGGAGGCTCTGTGGGGCTGGTGGCTTTAGTGATATAAACCCCAAGGAAATCAGTTGATGTTGATCATGCCTTTTCACTTCACTTGGTAGAGTTCTGCTAAAGTGAGTGTATGTTTTACCTTGGGGGGGTGGCAACAAAACAAATCTCAGCAGTCATGTTCCAAATATTTACAGAGTCTCTTCATGCCTGCGTGATGAAAGCACAGTCTACATCTATTTCATGGTGGCATACTGTCATAGCATACCCCAGCCAGCAACTAAGTACCACATAGCCACTTACTCATGTCCCCCAGTGGGATGCGGGACAGAATCAGAAGAGTAAAATGGAGGAAACTTGTGGGTTGAGAAAAAGACAGTTTTATAGGTAAAGGAAAAGCTGCATACACAAGCAAAGCAAACGAAGAAATTCATTCACTGCTGCCCATCAGCAGGCAGATGTTCAGCCATCTTCAGGAAAGCAGGGCTCCATCACACATAACAGTTACTTGGGAATACAAATGCCACCACTCTGAATATCCCTCCTTCCTTCTTCTTCCTCCATTTTTATATGCTGAACATGATATCATATGGTATGGATATCCCTTTGGTCAGCTGGGACCAGCTGTCCTGGCTATGTCCCCTCCCAACTTCTTGTGCACCCCCAGCCTACTTGGTGGAGTGGGGTGAGCAGCAGAAAAAACCTTGACTCTGTGTAAGCACT
>VZTL01061683.1:0-22459 GCA_013400535.1 Scopus umbretta | reverse complement strand
ATGACTGCGGGGACTCTTGGCGTGCGTCCGGGCCAATGGTTGAGGCGGTCCGCCGCACGTGGAGTGGAGGCTGACCAATCAGCAGGCGGGGCTGGCGTGGTCTGCGCGGGCGGGAGGAGGGAGGCCTGAGGGGGCTGCCCCGTCAGGGAGCTCCGCCGCCCGCTCCCTTCGGGCGCTGCCGCCCAGCCGGGCCCTGGCTGCCCGGTGCCCTCCCCGGCTGGGCCGCGTTACGCAGATTCTCTGGGCCCCTCAGGCCGGGTAGCAGGCGTGGAGTGGTGCCTTCCCCTCAGTCCCGGCCGCTCTGGCCCGGTCACCCGAGCCGCCCCATGTGCTCCGTAAGACACTTTGCACAAATTTGTGTGGCCGCTTTTTTTTTCTTCTTTAAATCAAGTCATAACAACGTGTGTGTAGTCAGCAAATAATCTTCTGTTGCGCCGGCTTTGTTTGCATCCCCAAAACAGCCATAGTATTGCTGTTCCATCCAGTGTCACCAGTTTGTCAGCTGGATCTTGGTAATATTCCAAACCTGTTGCACAAGGGCACAGAGTGAGAAGAGGGGCTGTGTGGGCTTGCACTAAGGTAGAATTTGAGGAAAAATGGCCTGTGGACTGGATATCAGCGAACATTTCCAAACAGTGATTCCTGCTCGAAGGATGGTCTCCAGGGGTTGTTTGAAATGCAGCTGCCATCAGTGATGATGGAAGCCCCTGTCTCTGTACAGGGCTGCAGTTCTATGCAGAAGGATGTGTTTGGATGACGTGATTGCTTGTTATTTGGAAATAGGGACAGATATAATAGCACATGAGAGGAGCAAGCACCAACACCTTTTATGTGCCAGTGGCATTCCTCCTCCCCAGCAAAGTACCAAGGAGCATTTGTTGCGTGTGTGGCTCACTACAGGTCTGTGGGTCACAAGAGTAGCTTGTGTTGGGACAAGAGATTAAGTGCCTGAGAGTGTGGGAGAGAGAACTGGGAACCTAGCTGCCTTGAGGTGTGGATAAAGTCCTTGAGACATGAGTACTTCAGCCAGAAGGTTGGCTAGATGTGAAGTTAGAAGATGGGGAGAAAAAATGAAATCACTACTGACCCATTTCCAGAAAGATCTAGTAGTATTGTGATGGCTTTTTATATTGGTACTAATGAAAAATTGAAGTGCTTATCAAAATTGATACTGCTTATCGCTACTTGGCAATCTGTATTCCTTCTTCAGAATCCCAAACTGAGGGGAAGCAATGAAAACATTGAGATGTAAGTGGAATAAAGTAGAGAAGATTTAATGCAGTATAGTCAATACAATCTTACACTGAAAAAAATGGAAGGAAACAAAATATCTAGACTACTTAAATAGTAAATTACGATTATCCTGGCTACCAGTGTGCTGTTGGATTGCTTTATATTGAAGGCAAGTCTACCTATTTAATGAATTTACAAAAGACCTGATTATGTTTTTTTGTGGGGAGGAATAAAAAGGTGCTATGCTTTTATGCATAGCTTGTCTTAAAGTCCTCATTCTGAATCAGTTTTCTAAAATTGTTTTGGAAATTTGTAGCCAAGTAGTAGCATGGGACAAAGATACTGCATTTTTTCTTGTTTTTCTTTTATAAACAGTCTTTGAAAGGTTAATTTGGTAGTACTTTCAAATTTTGATATTCAGCCTTGCTGGTAGGTTATTGCCTAGTAATCATTTTGCAGAGGAGATTGTTCAGGAGTCAGCGAAGTGTGGCATTAGAAATGATTGTAGTTCTTGGCCCCAGCTGCTCTGGGGGGTGATTACTAGAACTGCTGTGAATAATGGAAATTCCTCTTAACAAAATGGCATCTGGATTGGCCTTTCTGCAAGGCACTGTCCTTTCCATCAGAATTGAGGCTGTGACATGAGTTGCATCCTTGCCTCTGGATCTTGAATAGAAATGCAGATGTTTGCATTTGTTTCACAAAAAAGGGGGACTGTGGGAGTTATCTTGTTTCTGAAGCTGGAAGGAGACATTGGGTCTGGGAGGTATGTGAGAGGAATGTACCACTGCTTTCTAGTAAGCTTTTGAACTCATGATAAAAGAATTACTCTGGACTTCTAAGATTATTATTTTTTTCAATATTCCAGCTTTTCCATTTTAAAAATTACATGGGATCTTGAGGAATAACAAGGATTTTTGTGTGCTGTAAATTGAGTCAAAACTATGTTTTTCTTTTTTTTCCCCCTCTCTCTAGTGGAATGCAGTAGCTCTGTGGGCATGGGACATTGTGGTTGATAACTGTGCCATTTGCAGAAACCATATTATGGATCTATGTAAGTAAATGGTGGGGAAGACAGTTGATGGTTTTGACTTGTACCTGATGCACAGCTGAAATTTCCCTCGTTGAGGGTATAATTCAGCAAATGCAGCTTTCAGTTAGTAACTAAGTCTTTACAGTGCAAATACCAAGTTCTGTTTTATGTAATGCTGAAGTCCTATAATTATTTTTGTGACCTCTGTCATCATACTGTTTTTCCTTCACCCTTTTCTTTTAAAGAGTAGAATCACTTGGTACCACATCTACAGAGGAGATGATGTTGCTGAGTGTATTTGGGATGTAACAAAGAGGAAAAGGAGTAATGATAAAGAGGCAGAAGGAATGGAAATTATTCAGGGTTGACAGGTATTGCTCACAAAGAGAGGTATTAGATTTTAGAGTTGTGGATGTTGCTATAGGTATCAACTTTTTGATGACACTCATTAGGATGAAATGTAACACTTTCTGTGTCTAGCCAGGAAAGGTTTGGACCAGTGACTTCATTTGACTCTTCATTCTACAAAAACTACCTTGCATAAGTTAGTTAATGTTATAGTATGGGGAATGTTGTAGCCACCTAGAGAATTAGGCATTCGTTTACAAAGGAGCATAATCAAATGCTGAAATTAAAAAAAAAAAAGTATTACTAGTATTGGTTTGAGTTTTTGCTGTATAATCTAGATGGTTCAATTAACAATTTGCTTGCTATGTAGGAAAATAAAGTGGAATTAATGGAATCAAGTGTACAAATTTCTGTCTTGAAATAGGTGTGCATATACAAAGTCACTGGTATCGATCCCATAAAGGATTGGTAATGAGTACAAAACTACCCTCCTCCCCTAAACTGACAAGATGTTGTTGGCACCATAACTGTCTGTCTTGTTTGAGTCATGAGGGATGGAAGACCTTTTAATATACCCCAGACAGAAATTTGCCAGTACTACTGAAACGTGGAAGCCCCCAAAACAAGAGCAGGTACAGCTACAGTGTCTGGGAATGGCCTGTCACGATCCCATTGTGATAAGTTTTGTTGCACTTGTTTTTATGCAGTAGCTTGCTTGCTTACTTCTTTGTAACAGATCATTAATGTTGTCAAACAACACTTTATTTAATTTTCAAACATAAGATGTGAAGTGATGGGAAATTGAGAAAATATTAATAGAATGTGCAGGGAAGAACAACACAAGATTCAATTTGATAAAATGCAGGATACAAATGTCTCCCTCACCTAGTGATGAAGAGAAACCTTGAAAGGGAAAACATTTAGAAGAGTGATAAGTGATGACAGCCATGCTAGTGGAAGATTGTTAACATTATAAAGTCAGGCATCCAAAAGCTAGGATGTAACAAGCTTAAGCTGTCATGCAGTTCTTCTCGTGTGTGTACATTATGACTCGGTAATAATATGGTCAAAGGATGCCCCCTCCCCTCAGGATGGTTTGTATTCAGTGTACAGAAGGAATGAGTAGATTTTCAGTGTTTTGTTTTCATTCTTCTCTGGAAACGCCCAGGTCCTATTTAGATTTTACTTGAGCAGCGTTCTTGATTTCTTCAAAGGCTTGCTCTCTGGCACTGTCGTTGCAACATAGTAAGTTGGGGAGTGTTAACTAAATGCTATGTTTATTACAGTGGATTACCTTCTGGTCTAAAACATGGAATGTAGTATCGTAGTAAGGTAATGGGTACAGTTCTGAACTGTGTCAAATGCACCATCAAAATACCATCCCCTTTCTTTGATATTAAGATGCAAAGTACCACATGTGATATTCCAGTTTCACAAAGATAGATAGATCAGACAGAATCCAAAGAAGAATATCAGGATGCTTAACAGGTTGAATGATTTTGGGTTTGTGAGAAGAATAAAAGAACAGAACTGAGTATATATAGTTTGCTAAGTCATAAGTTGGAGTGGAAGATGATAGCTGTGTACGTACATTTTGAGAATGTGATACTAACAGGAAATACTGAGTGTCATACAAGGGGATTATAGGTAGAAGGAATCATACCATGATATGATGGGGGGGAACTTAGGGTAAGTATTTAGTAAAATCTGCAGATAATTCCTAAGAAACTGGAGAGAATTGCAAGGGGAAAAATCTGAAATTCCTCTGAAGTTTGAAAAACTAAATTGGAAAGCTCATTCTACGTTTTTGGGGTATAGAATAGAATATTTCAGTTGGAAGGGACCTACAATGATCATCTAGTCCAGCTGCCTGACCAGTTCAGAGCTGACCAAATGCTAAAGCATGTTATTAAGAGCATTGTCCAAAAGCCTCTTAAGCACTGATGGTCTTGGGGCGTTGACCATCTCTCTAGGAAACCTACTCCAGTGTTGGACCACCGTCTCAGTAAAGAAATGCTTCCTAGTGTCCAGTCTAAACCTCCCCTGGCGCAGTTTTAAACCATTCCATGTGTCCTGTCACTGGATACCAGGGAGAAGAGATCGGCACCTCCCTCTCCACTTCCACTCCTCAGGAACCTGTAGAGAGCAATGAGGTCACCCCTCAGCCTCCTTTTCTCCAAACTAGACAAACCCAAAGTCCTTAGCCGCTCTTCACAGGACATGTAACAAGTGTACTTCATTAGCCTGGTTATGTGTATTTTCTGTCTCCTTACTGAGTATGTGATGTGTTGTGTTAGCCAAGCTATATGTATTTATTTCTCCTCTTCCCAGTAAGTCGATCCCTTCATGACATAATTTTAGAAGGCAATATGCAAAGAGAAAGGGGAACCCGTACAGTGGTTTACCCTTGCTCAAGCAGAAGCCACTTTGAAGAGCTTTTATCATCAAATTTACCAGTGCACTGGGCTGTTAACTGTAGCTATGAACAGAAGACATGTACTTTAATTCTGTTACCTGCCATTACGGCTACTTGTGTCTTTGGCTACTTTTTTTGTAACATAAATATACAGAAGATTTCTGCAATAGAACATGTATAGAAAGAGGGATGGTTCTTAATAGATGCCAAGATTCAGAAGTTACCATTGTATAATATGAATTTCTGTAACTCCCTGCGTTGAAACACTTCCATTGCATCTTTCACAATTACAGGTATTTCAGGTTTTAGCTGTATCTTTCTGCCCTCACTTCCAGATCCTCTGTCAAAAGCAAGGCAAAAGATGACGTGTTCCAGTATTCCTCCAGTATCTGTTACTGACTTTATTGCTTCTTTTGGGTCAGCAGTGGGTAAATAGCTTCTTTTTATTTCAAGAGCCAGAATCATCAGCTTTCATTCTCTGACAGAGAATGTTCATTTGTTGTATTCTTTGTTGATATATTGTCCTTTTTTGAAATGAGGCAACTAGGAGACCAAAAAGTGCATCAGCTTTTGGGAGGCCCTTTTTTGGCAGTCAAAGGCAGTAGTGCCAGCAGTAGTCTCCAGCCTATTTGATGAAGGAGTTAAATCTGGGTGTCTTGTTGGAAGGGCCTTACATCACCACCAGAGGACTGCTCCTCAGCTATTTCTGCAGAAGTTCATCTGTCCTCTTAAGCTTTTGGGACTGTCATGTTTTAGACTGTACTTGCTGGTCAGTGAGTGTTTGAGTAACACTAAAATTAATTTCAGTGCTGCTTTTCTTCCTTACCTAAACCACCTTTCTTCCCTATCACTCCCAGTCCAAATACAGAGTCCTTCGAAGCCTGGAAAAAAAAAAAAAAAAAAAGAAATTGTATTGTGTTCCAAAGCTCACAGGTTTGGGCCACTTGAGGCAGGGGGGAAAAGAAAAGACAAAATAACATAAAAATGGGCTAGGTGGACTTCAGGTTTAATATGCCCACTATCCTGTTTCCAGCAGGGAAAGAGGAGAATAAATAAGATGAGTATATTGTGTGCTGGAATATTTTCCTTGCTTTCAGCAAACAGAGACTTCCTGAGTTAAAGTTTGCTTACCAGTTGACGTTTCTTCCTTCAGATGAATTTCCTCTCTTTTTCCTACTGCTCATCTTCTCTCCATTTTCTGTTACTGCACAGACTCATGCCAAATATTTAAAACTTAATATAATATGCCCCGTGGTACTCAGCAAGACCATGCGTCTGTACTGCAGTGACAGTAAAATTGTTGCGGCAATCCTGGATGTCAAATCTTAAACAAATGTCCAATGTAGTTTAAGCTCTTCAAGGTTCTTGAGCATCTTCCCTTTTCTTAATCAGATTTAGTTTTATTGCTGTATGTATTGAAGGCTTAAGGAATTAAGACACCAGACATTTCAGGTGCACTGGATTTTGTTCTCTTCTGTAGGTGGGACAGGGATTGAGCTTTGGACTTCCTGCTATGGTATATCATATCTTGATGTAAATAACATATAATAAATACAGGTTCATTCAAATTTTGCAGAACAGTTGTTGCTACTGAGTTTCTTTAGACCTCAGTCTTGTTTTGAGTAGTTTCTCGTTCAGGGTTAACTGATCTCTCTCACATCTCAGAAAAAATGGGTCCTTCTCTTATTTTGTTCCTCTTCACACCTGAGAGTGAAAAACAGAGAAAGGGATGAATACGACTGAGCAAATAAAGATCACATTTTTCAGCCAAATCTGTGGGGTTTGAAAGTTTTTGAATCTTTAATTGGTGAATCAAATTCCTTTTCCTCTAAGCGTATTTGGGCACACAGAAAGTGAACAGTGAATTGGAGCTCATTCAGACATTTTCTTTGCCAGGAAAAAATCTGCAAAACGAGCAAGCAACAAGCCTGTGTATCAAATTCTAAGCTGATCGTATATCAGCATGTCTTTTTAAACCATTTGGGCTTCACTTTTAAAGGAAGCATCCTTCTGCAGGAAGCAAAATGTTGGTCTCCTAGGTTTGTGCTGCTGTCTGTGGGGGAGTTTCAAATATCTTTTTTTTTTTTTTTTTCTCCTGAAGTTTCTTCTTGAGGTGGAGCAGAAGTGAATTTTTCAGGCTCTAGAATGGAGAACCAGGTTGCTGGATTTATTTTGTCAGTGCTGTTCTTACTTCTTTTCACTCTCTCTCATCTCCTTCATCCAGTCCATCTGACGCAAAAAGTAAAACATAACCCAGACCCATAAACAGTATTTATCTGATTTGGGTTCACCCTAGGTACTCATATCTGTGGTGTCAAAAGTTCAAAAAATACATTTTAAACTGTATTTTCTATTGTGTATTTTTGGACTGTGCTTACCTGTCACAAGACTATAGAAGAGAGACCAGCAAACTCCAGCATTACATGACCAAGTTAATGTGTAAATATAACTGATAGGACAAAATGTCTGAAAAGACACTGAATTTATGTTTAGAGAAACCTGGCTAAGAAATTTAAGTAAACTTTCTTCCACAGCTCTGCTACCACAATTAATCATCAAAAGACATCTATTAAAACAGGAACAAATTAAGAATATTTATCCTTAAAATTTGGAAAGCAGACACATGTTACTGGTAGATGAGCTCTGTGCTCTTGCCCTCTGGAAATTTGGAATACTAAAAATGTAGAGGAAGGAGGAAAGCAGGATGAAGTGTATTTTGTTCTGATACTTTTGGGAAAACAAAACACATTGAACCAACAGCTCTTGGCGCTTCCCGATGTAATAAACGCAACAAAACAAAGAGCTCTTCTCCCCCCACCCCGGCCCTTGCTATTATGAAGAAATCTACCAGTTGGTGTTGCATGTACATCATCTACTCCTGCATATATGTGTTTAATCTTTGTTTTCACAGGCATAGAATGTCAAGCAAACCAAGCATCAGCTACCTCTGAAGAGTGCACAGTTGCGTGGGGCGTCTGCAATGTAAGAAAAACTGTTGTATTGTGGAGCTCATGTGTGGTGATGCTATCCCCTTCTTTCATGACTCAGGACAAAACAAGTTCTATAAAATGTTTCAGATAATCCACCAAAAAAAAAGAACTTTTGAAGAAAAGATAAGAAAGACTGAAAGTTGGAGAGGTGTAACAGGGGAAACACAGAAGAGAAAGGAGGAAGATAGGCCTTTACCCATATTTTTGGAAGCATAATAGATCTTTAATTTTGAGCATGATGTTCCTGATGAAGGTTTTGCCTAGGAGCTATGCTTTTTTTTCCTGGTAATAGGATTACTTGGATGTCAGCATGCTTGGTTTGTCTTTGTGCAGGCTGATTCAAGGAGTCAGTATGGGGTAACTAGGTGACTTGCTTCCCCTTTTGGAGGAAGATCAAATCTGTTCTAGTGTATAATCTCCTCCAGCTCTTCAATTTGTTGCTGTATGCGCTCCTTCATACGTGGTCCCACTAGCTTGTGAACTCAAACTTGCATGCCTCTTAGCTAGCCTGGGCCCGAGTTGGAAGATAAAATTTTCCGTAATGAAATAACTACCTGTTCTTCAGTCCCATCCTCACTATGCTGTGGGATAAAGTTACAGCATGATAATGCTGGAACAGGATTATAAAAGTTGTAACTCTGTTTGTAGAGGACAAGAGCAACTTTTTTAACCGTGTCAGAATATTCTAGTGTGAAAGTTATGTTTTTGTGTGCAAGAGTTACCACAAGTGGAACCTTGTTTTTAAGTCGCTCTATGGAAAAGGTTGTCCTTATTAAACACGTAATAGAAAGTTGTTTTTTTTTCTTTCTAATTTTGCAAGTTCCTTTTTATTCAGGTTTTGGTTTGTCCAGAAGGCTGGCATAAAGCTTTAGCCTGTATACATACATATCTCCTTGCTACTCACTGTGAAATCCTCTTTCTTGTCTTTCTGATTATGCTTCTTACCAGCATCTGCTCTGCCAATTTTAGCAGCTGCTAAACTCTATGTTCTCTCCTTCATCAGAAGGCAGTCGCTTGCCACTGTATGCACTGTGGAACAAGCTCCCTGCTGCCATTTCACTAATGTTCCCTTCCTCTCTGAAAATGTGGATCAATTCCTTGGTGTTTACCAGTGAACCATCTGATTAGTCCTCCCTGCTTTTGTCTGCACACGCTTGCTACTCTCTTCTCACTGTGACGCTTTCAATGGTAGTTTTCACATTGAGATACATCCATGTGTTCTGAAATAATGTGATCTGAACTTTCTCTTCCAGCATGCTTTCCACTTCCACTGCATCTCTCGCTGGCTCAAAACTCGCCAAGTATGTCCACTGGACAACAGGGAATGGGAGTTCCAAAAGTAGGTATCCTGCACAGATTTCAAGATGAAAAATCCAATTGTCCTTCTGTTAATAGAAATTATCAATGTCAGATATGTGGGTACTCTCTCTCATTTGTGGGTCTGAGGACATAGTTGCTGTTGGGAAAGGTTTTTTTCTCCACCTTGCGGTGTAGGGACCTTTCCTTAGTCACCTGGTGCTAAAAGAGCTCTGAAGGAAGTCCAAATAGCTGTGGGGTAAGTGGGAGTTGCTAAAAAGTAGTGATTTTTATTGACATTCTCTCTGAAGAGTGGAGAGCAGAAGAGAAATAGAATTCACTGGAAGTGGAACCTCAGGTGAATACTGTGCTGCATGAGCAATTTGGGTTTAGAAAATGACCTGAATTTAGCTGCTTGTGTTTCAAAGCATTTCTGCTGAGGTGCCAGACATCTTATTGGGCCCCTCTGTATCCTGGTGATTTATTTCATAACTCTAAGGGGCTCAGAAGTTAATACAGCTGGTTTCCTAGCATCTGGAAATCAAATATCCATGTAGCCATTGCTGCAGCCTTGGCCCACTTATTCATAATTTCTGTATTCTTTGTTTTGTTTTGTGTTTTTCAGAGGTCTGTTAGAATAATAATAGATGTATGGATGGGGTTTTGAGGGGTAATTGTGTTTTGAGAGGTAATTGTACATTGAGAGTAGTTATGAAGTTTGCCTGTCACTTCATTCTGCACCATTTATCCATTAATCTTTCCTTAACTGTGGATTTTCCCTCTCCCCACCCCTTAAAAAAAAACTCAACACAACAAACATATTAATTCTAACTAGAGTCCAGATTAAAACAAAGCAAAACAGATATTATAACTGTTCAGGATTGTCTCTGGGATCTGGTTCACAATCAGTTGTGCAAATCGTCATCGACATGACAACTGGAGTACCATAGTTTTGATATTAAGATGTTTTAATGAACAGGTAATGAAAACTAAGCCCATGTTGCCTGGCTAGTGACTTAATATTGCATGGGCAGCATGATGAGAAACAGAGACATGAATGAGTATGTTCTTGTGGGTGCTCAGTAACATGTCTGGGGCTATGGCAGGCTTTGGCTTTGTTTTCACGCAGGGTATATCTGAAGTGGGATTGGGGGCAAAAAATGATGATACTGCGGGTCTCTTGCATATGATATTGTGGATTGCTTGGTCTCTCTTCTAACTAGTATCTGCATAGACTTTTTGGGGAAGTGAAAGGTGGAGAACTTCCTGAGGTTTCCATACCATAGCATTTCACCTTCATCTGGTTTACATGTGGTAGAATGAGAATAAATATGCCCAAATCAGCACTAGCATGAAACATAATTTTTTGAAACGCATTAACATGTTATATATTTGCAGGTATGGACACTAGAGAGATGGTGACCACGCTTCTTGTTATGTCGTCGGCCTCAGTTGTTCGTGTCATTATGGGTTTGTTTTAGCAACTTGAAAAATCAGTAATGTATACGATTCTTCTTTAATCTTAATTTCTCCCTATTGTATACTATTGAATAAAATCTTGCTGGAGCTTCCTGTCAAAGTTTTTTGTTTTGTGTTCAGGAGTCTGTGAATGAGGGAGGAGAATTCTCTGGAGACTGGGAACTTAAGCCAGGCAACTCTTAGGCTGGGCAGCTCTTCCTATTGCTATGCCTGGTTTTTGACTGTGGGTTTGGTCTTACTACCACTGAGAACCGCACCTCTGGGTCAGTGAGGTCAGCGTTAAGCGCCATCGTGTAGTGCAATGGGTGCAGGACTTGGCCTAGCTAAGTGTAATTTATGCAAATAGCATTTCATGTGGACGTGCTTTCTTGCAGCCAGGTTGAAATGATGTACAATTAGGGCTTGTGTCATTATTAGAAACTACTCTGCCTTGCTTCTGCTCTTGAGTTTGACTAGACCAGCTCCTCTACAGAGGAAAATTTCACTAACTGTTCCCAGTTCCATCTGTTTAGCTTGGGGGACATTAACTGAATGTTAGTTTTTATCAGTGCTTATAAGGCACTTTCATGCATCGGGTGAAAGTAAACTCAGGAAATTCATGTGCTAGATTGGCTGGAATGCTAAAAATAAGCAGTGTATGAACAAACTAATTCTTGGTTGGCTCTCTACTGGTATTTTCCCAGTTCAAGCCAAGCTGTAGTTCTTGGTGGCCAAGACCTGTTATTCTGAAAACTGAATAATGTTTTTTTTTCTGGTATCTCCTCTGCCAAATGGCCTGGTATCCTCCTCACTGCATCAAATTTTGGCCCCTATGTTGACAGCGTCAGCAGATGCCAGGAACTCAAACAAGGTCAAAGAAATCCTTCCTGCTACAAGAGGCTGCGTCCCTTCGTGTCAGCAGCAGTAGATACAGTAAATTTCTTTCATTGGTTGTTCGTGATGCCACCTTTGGATCAACACTTTTTTGCTAGTTATTGAGGATGGGAAATTTGATAGCTGATGTTAAACATTAGCGTACTATAGTGATAGGGAATAATGACGGTCATTGACAGAACCAAAGCTTGCAGGTTTTTCAGTAATTGCTGGGGCTTTCTTTAATCTGCAGCAAGCAAATGTCAGGATTATTTTATCAGCTGGTGTCAGTGCTCTGAAATGATACGGTTCACTGTTTTCCACCCTGAAAAAGAAAAAAGGAACAACTAGAATCCAGAGAGTTTTATAGCTGGACAGTTTCTTTACCAGGTTTAGGTGGTAGAAAGCTCATCCTGAATTTGCAAGGTGGTTTTGGTAATGGGGGGCAGGAATGGAACAGAAGAAGGGGAAGGGAAAGGTGATCTTCCCAACAGTGGTCGAAGCATTCATCCAGGCAGTGGGATAGCCAGGTTAATGCCATTTCCTAGGATCTGAACTCCCATTTGAATGTCCAGTCCAGCTGAGTAAAATGTCAGACATCCCTGTTTATGGTAGTCCATTTTGTGTACCGCATTTGATTTTTCAGGACCTGGAACCCAGATGCTCACTGATCGGGGAATTTATTTCCTTGAAAACTTTGTTTTGGGTCCAGCTACATCATTCTCGTTCGTCTGCCTTCAGTCTGCGCACATTGCCCTGAGCATATGTTTTTGGCTGGGGACAGACATATCAGTGCAGGCATTTCCCTCTCCTTCATGGGTTCGTGTGCAGTTGCTTGAGGCTGTGCCTGCAAGAAGACAGTTTCTTTTTGTATTTTTTTTAATTGCTTTTTTTTTTTAATTGATCCCTCCAAATGGCAGGCTACAGGCAGTCTTCCCCCACACTCTTTGAACCTCTGTTCTGGTGCGGCGTGTAAAGCCGTAACTGTTGGATTTGATTTCAGATTTGGTTTCAAATGGGAAAATATGGACTGTAAAGCAGCAAATGCTTACAAACCTGGGAAAGAAAATCCTTTTTCAGCTGCTTCCCATTAAAACGGCCCTGCTGTTGTTCCCCTACCGCAAAGGGCCCAAGTTCTGTGACGACCCACGGCAGCTCCAGCACAGGGCTGCTGGCAGCCCCTGTTTTCGTAACACACGTTAAGGGTTGTGTTTGGAGGGAGAACGAAAAGCTTCAGCAAGCGACCTAAGAGAGAAGCTCCGCAGCACAGGCAACATCAAGGGAAGGCAAGAGGGATCTATTTCATCCAAAGGAACAGAGCCCCATTTTCCCAGGGTGTCGTTGCTCGTTCAGGCCAGCATTGCTCTGTCCTGACTTACAGTTTGGCCTCCGTCTTCGCTGGATGTGGTGGGAGGGGAAAAGCCCATTCCTTCCCACCGCCTTTTTTTTCCTGAAGCAACAATCATTTTTGACTACAGCTTCCCTTTCTTGCAAACTACAGGCAGTTTTTGGGGGTGGAAGGAGGAGTTGGGGACATTTCTAAGCATCCCAGGGGGAAGGTAGGTGTGTAGGGGAGGAACAATGACCATGTCGGTGCCCTTTGCCCGTCCTATAAATGGAGGATGCGTCTGAGCTGTGGACCCAAAAATACAATCAGGACATGACGGTTAAAACTGCAGAGAATAGTGTATGCTGCAGCTGCCCAGCTTGGAGAAAAACAAATCACTGGTAGACCTGCTGCAGAGCAGAAGACAATTTTGACATTTCTGATGCTTTCCACAAGTTTGTCAGCTGAAGCGAGCTGCTTTGCTGAGGAGGCCCTGGCGGAGAGCGCTCCAGGCAGGCCAAAACGACCAGACAGTGGCTTCCTTCTCTTCCTTTTGGAAAGGAGGCAATGAGCTCCAGGTGCTGTGCAGCATCGGCTGTGCCTCATGTGCCAAATCCTTTGCTGCTCTTGCATTAAAATGCCAGAATGGGGATGATGTGGCACCAAGACCGCACATTTGGGGCGGGGGAGACAGACAGCAACCAAACTGAGTGGCAGTTTGAGGGGGAAACTCAGGGTATCGAGTTTCCCCCTTAAAACCACCTTATAGGTCATACATTAAAATAATGGCAGGCCGTCAGGAGTCTGCTGGTTGAAAGGTGTCTGTTGTCTGAGAGGAATGGCTGAAGCCTCAACCAGTTTGCCAGTCTTGTAGCAACACACCATGGAATGAACTTCACAGCTGTGTCCTCCTGCCTTAGTCAGAGGGGGAAGGAGTATCTGTGGAAATGCAGATGTTTGGGTTGGCATGAGGAAGATTTGCAACTGCTTTGGGTGGCCCCATGCTCGTACTCCTCATGGGGGAGCCCTGGGAGCTGTACCCACCACTGTGCAGTCAGGCACCATAGTGAAACCCAACTCACACATGTGAAAATACACCTTCAGGAGGGGAGGCGGGAGTAGCCATCTGCATCTGTGTGTGCAGGCAAACAAAGACGCCGGCATCCCTCAGTCCTCTCCCACTAGCTCCTTGTGAAGAAGCTAACAGCATCCTGAAGTATGGGGTAGTCTAGGGCCACAAAATGCTCGGCAAAGCTGATGTGAAGATGACCCAAGCAACACCGGTGTCATGTGAACCAGTGCAGGCAGAGCTGAGCTTCCAAAGGGGAGCATCCGCAGTGGGGAGATCTGCACTGTTTCTGGAAAACTCCCCCCTCAAAAGGCATCAAGGGCAGAGGATGGCAACAACGCCACTTCCCTGACTGACATCATCGTGAGTTTCATTCTCTCTGCTAGAAAGGAGCAGGGGAGAAGAATGGTTGGGAAGCTAATCTGAAGAAGAGATGGGCAGAGGCAGAGATGAAGGGTAAGTTGCTGCCTGTGCTTGCCCAAGACACTGCTTTCATCAGGAGGCAGGCGAGGAGACATCCCAGTGAGTGAAGGCTCCCAGTGCAGATGTTGGTGGAGAGCACCAGCTCTTCCCCTTGGCAGTGTCGGCATTGTTCTTGGGCAGGGGGAACATGGTGCCATCATGGGACAGCAGAGAGGCACTTGCCAGGTGCAGAGCTGATACCTGTGAGAGTGCTCGGCCAGCCCACTGCTGGCCTTTTACCTGGCCTGCTGTGAACTCCCATGCCTCTGCCCCACAGCAGCTGCTTTGCCACCCAGTGAAGGGACGAGCCTCTCGGTGGTGAATGATGAGGCTTTGGGTGGGCTCAATGGGCACTGGCACCCCAGGTTGCTCAACCCAGTGCAGGTAAGAGCCACCACGACCCGGAGACCCCCAGGCCACGGCCAGAGAGAAGAGTGAGGAGGTGACACTGCTGAGACTATTTTCCTACCACAGGTTCTCCAGGGGGCTGGAGGGGAGGAGGAGGATGTGGGTGGAGAAGCATCCCTTGTCTCCCTGCTTTGCTTGCCCTGTTATTCTCCTCCCCACAAAAACCTATGGGAAGAGCAAGTTCTTCTTGCCTGCTTCTGCTTTTCCCCATAAGCTCGCTCCGCTGATATTGCTGCCAGCTTTAATCTGCTGTGAGGAAACATACCGTCCCCCTGCCATGCGCACTATATGCTGCTTCTTTTTCTTGCCCAGTGCAGCAGGTTTTGCAGCAAGCCTGTTATTGCTCACCGTGAGATGTCTCGGGTGCACGGACGGCTTCCACGCACCACTTGTCCCCACTGCCACCACCTCCCTGTTCCCCACTGCTCGCTACGGTCCGCACTCTGCTCTCCACTCTCCTCTTCCACTTTCGCCCTCTCCGATCCAGTTCCGATGGAGATCCCGAGGCATCAACAGTGCCGTTCCTCCCTATGCACTTTGGGGGGAGGGGTGATTTTTTGGCTCACCTGGGCTGAAGTTGCATCCAATCCCAGAACTCAAGCGACAAGTTGCTGGAAGGTCTATTTTGTCTCTCTGTCACTTAACTCCTTCGCAACAGTAGATCATTGGCCCGTTGTCTCACTTTTTTTCAGCTGCTTTCCAGCCTCTCCCCATTGGATGCAGAAGGGGATGCTGCCCAAAGCTCAGCCACGTGACGACACAGCTCGCCAGGCCTTCACATCGTGCCACTGCCAGCAACGATCCTGGCTGCAAAAGAAAACAAAAGCATTTGAGGTTGCAATGTAAAAATCTGTTGAAAATCAGCACCAGCTGATTCTGGAAAGGCCAGATCCAGGCATGGGGATGCACCACTGCCTGCCCCCTTGCTGAATTTACCCGCTCCACTGCAGCAGCCTGGAGTTTGCCTGTTTGCTGCCTTTTCTTTCCATATGACTGTGAACATGGCTCAGTCACCTGATTTCTTGCTCCTTGCATGAAAGGTGAGTCCTGGCCTCACTGTTCCAACACATAGGCCAGAAGGAGAGCATGGCAGTTGCCTTTGGAAAGGTATCAGAGGTACTAGCATGGGAGGTAACAAAACTCAACATGGGACTGCAGAGCAGTATAACCCTCATGCATCAGGATTTTATCTCCATGGGGCATCAGGTGGGTATCTTCAGTTGATCTGCTGTCATGGGCAGATGATCCTAGATGTCAGTGTGCTGGTGGTGTCTTTGAGTGTCTTCCAGTTGTGCTGTTCTTCCTTGGTCACTCTCATCTCTTCTTCACCTTCCTGTGCTGGGTCTCAAGTGGATGCTTATGTGCTGGGGAAGGGGATTAAAGGAGGTTTTCTTCTCTGGAGATTCAGCCTGCTTAGTATCCTTTTCATTCCCCTTCCTCTTCCATGTCCTAGAAGTCATCAGCTACAGTGCAAATCAAAAGGGACATTCATCTCCCATCTGCTTGCTGAGAGAGGTGGCGTGCTGTTGGAGCAGTCTCATCATCCCATTTATATCGGGTGCATTGAAATGATTCATTCTGACATTTTAGACATGAAACATTATGATTTTTTAATGAAAAACACAGGCTTGGATGTTTTGTGTATACCCCACCCCACCCCCGAATGTCAGTATTGTGGATTTTTTGAAGGGCACGTGTTTGCCAAAATTCATCCCAGACCTGCAGCTTTTTCAGCAAAATGTGAGTTTGGTTTTGTATGGTTTCAGTGTGCAAGTCATTATGCTTGTCACAAACCCCTTTCACTCATGTTTGGTTTTGGGGGTGACAGCTGGCTCCAGGTACTGAGGCTCTTGCATCCCACTGCTCCACATGGAGTGAGTGGCCATCCATCTCCCTGCTCAGCTAAGTGGAGACTGAACATTTAAAATACTCATAAATCACTGATCTCCAAACCATTCAGAGATGAAAGTCTGCAAAGACAACAGCTCTGTGAAGATCGTCCCTGAGCCTCTGGTTTCTCCAGAAACCTTCCAACAAGATAAACCACTCCCTAAAGGGATTGGTGTGAGGAACAACCCAGATTTGTCCTCCCAGGCAGATATTTTGGGTGTCTCTCGGTGCCACTGTGTACATTTCCTGTGGGATGGTGAGATGGCAAAGAAGTGTTGCTCCCAGGTAGGGGTCAGAAAGAGATACACCATCCTTTTCCAGGCATTTTTTGACAGATTTAATTTTATCCATGTGGGATCTTCTTGAGAAGGTTGAGGTAAATGTGAACCCCAGTGGGTCTACTGGACACCACTTCCAGGAGGGTAAAATTCAGAAAGGCCTGTGCTGGATTTGCTTCAGGAGGTTTTTATCTATTTCCTAGGCCTTGTCCCTGTCCTCCCTGGTGTCACCCACAAGCATCAGCCTCTTTCAGACAGTCACCAGCTGCTGATAAACCCAAACAATAGTCTCCTTTTTTTGGAGGCTACCCACCTTTAAAACCCAAGACTGACACCCAGAGGTGCTCCTTCTGCTGATGGAGAAATGGATCCCATCCTTATTCCATTCCCATATTACATATGACATCTCTCTCAAACATTGCTTTCACTGTTTCTGCAACCACTGTGCTCATGCGACATTTCTTCCTGGTTTGCAACCACCTCCACCACCTCACTGACATGGCTTGTCCTGATTACAGCTGGAGACCTCTGAGGGGAGAGATGGCATCCATGAGAGAGAGACACAGCAAATCCTCAAAAACACAAGCAGCTGTAGCATTTGTGCTGAAAATTGATGTTAGACCCCTGGCCATTTCTTGTTTTGCAGCTGTTTCTTCAGCCCGATGCTGTAGGTTGCATTGGCAGAACAGAGGTATGGGTGATGGCAGTGGCCTCTTTTATACCTGGGACTGTGTCTGGCTGTTGAAGATCCATCTACTGAAGCACCAAAAGCAGCTCCTGGTAGATGAGACAGCCTCATTTCCTTTCTCCTTTCCAACTTGTCTCTTCAGGGGTCGGTACACCATTTTTGGCTTATTCCCTTAGGCTCTTTATCAAGCTCTTTGGGTTGTCTATAAATGCAGTATCTTCATTAGCATTTAATCAGCACTATGTAGGGTCGTCTCTGAGCAGCAGCCCACAAAGATGGCATGCCTCCGACAGGAGGCACTTGTGGTCAGTCATATCTGCTGGGGTGGAACACGCTCATCAGAGCTTTGCACAGAGAGCAGATGTTCCTAGGGCAAAGACGATGACCTCAACCCAGCTCCTTCCTGCTGTCCATAAATCACACTAGACTATATTAAAGCCCTGAACTGTCAGTGCTACCTAGATGTAAATACTGTAATTAACCTAAGTAAAATTAACAGTTTATCAGACTACCTGTGTTGAATCTTTTTATTACAGGCTTTTTTTTTTCATCACAGATTTGGTTTGCCATAGACTTTATGTGACCCTGGATTATAAATCTCTGGCTTTCAAACACTACCTGACATTATGAGCAGTTGCAGCAGCTAACTGGCAGTCGCTCAGAGGCTTATTTTGCTGAGGAGAAGGCTTTTTTCCTGACTGCCCTGAAATTTGCTGGTCCCTTTCAAAAAAGGTTTGTCCATGCAATGAGTGATGCTAGATCTGTACCAAGCTCCTATGGGATCCAGGCATGGATGCTCCACAGCTAAAGAAATGAACCCATATCAAGGAGCACGTGGGATGGTGGATGTGGGGAGAGGAAAGGGCTCGAGAGTTCCTCATCCTCAGCAAAGGGGAAGGCGTCAGCATCACACAGTGAACGCAAAGATGATCTCTTCAGCCCACTATCCCCACCAGTGACTGCCATCATGCATGCCTCCATGTTAGGCAAGGCTGCTGTGCTGACGGCAGCTGCTAAGGTAGGTGCTTCAGAGAAGAGCCTGCACAAAGCCGTGCTAGCATCAAAAGTTATTTATAACACAGTCAAAGCTTTCTAATGATTGTATCAGGCTGCAGAGTTCAAGTCATGTGAAATAATCTTTTTTTTTCCCCACTATCAGAACAGACGCTGCTGAGCAAAATTACTCCAGTAACAGGGAAGCACTTGGCAAAGCCCAGCGCTGCATTTTCCACTGCCCACCTCCCTGCAGCAAGAGCCAGCGGACAGTCTGCGCAGGCATTTCACCATGAGTTACAAGTGGCAGATTGAAAAAAAAAAGGGGGGGCTGTACGTCGAACACACACAAAATTTAGTCTTCTCCTCACATGCATCTTTGCACAGCATTAGGAGACAAGCAACGTTATTGCTTTTGTCCCAGCGGAGCCTGGGCGCAGCGGGTTCGCCTCAGATGTTTTTCCTGCCTTTGAGTCTCAGCCTGTTTGATGCCTTTCCACCAGCTCCACGCCTCCTGAAGGTGATTCAGAAAATGAAACGTGACAAAACAAAACTCATTTTAATAGCTTGTCTTGGCCAAGACCAACTAGGAATATAGCTGTGTTATTATCATGAGCTGGAATGCAAAGCTATTTACTTCATTAGCAGGAACCACAACAAAATAGCAGCCCATGGTGTTGGCAAGGGTAGAGCCAGAACTAAAATATTGCATACAAAATAGAAAAAGACCTGGAATAAACTCCTTATTATGGATCTAAAATATTTTTTCTTGGACAAAATAGGCTCAGAGAGCTCCAACAGCTTGTGAGAGGCTCCTTGAAAAGCAGGGGTTTATCCAATGTCTGACTGTGCAATCCTCTGACATCCTGAGGAGATGCCTCCAGACGAGAGCCAGGGGCTGAACACTGGCCCTTCACTGATGAGTGAATGCTTAAAGGCCGGAAACTGAGGAAGGACAGAGCTAAAACTATTAACCAAAGAGGTTTTACATTTTGGACTGACTACAGTCCTGGAACCAGGACTGGCATCAAATTTGTGTTTTCATTCACAGCCATTGAAAAAGCAGAGCTGAAGAGCTGCAGGTGGAGTAAAGCAAGAGTAGGCTGAATTCCTTATCATGGGACTAACATAACCAGGTTGTTTATTTTGGGGTTTTTTTTATTATTTTTGTTTTTTCATTAAAAGGCTCTCCATACACTTTTGAGAAGTCTTTTCACTGATCATAGATAACTTCTTTCGAGGAGGAAATTTCATTCCCCACCCGGACCTGGAGCAGCAAACCCCAGCAACATGGACATGGAGGGGTTGCCTTCTCTTGAGACAACAGTTCATCAGAAGTATAAAACGTGAGGATAAAAAGTAGAAAGTTCTGCAGTAAAATCTGCTTATCTTTGAAAGAGGAATAGAGTGTTTATCTGATTGTAACAACATAATGTCCTTCAGTTTTGTTCCAAATTTTCAGTCTATCTTGGACTATCTTTTGCATCTTAAGTAGATCAAGCTGTCCCTAAATCCCCCAAGAACATACCCAAAAGCAACATGTGCTGTACCTCGAGTATCTAAAATGTCGTCTTCTTCCTCCTCAGTCCACTGGAGAAATGTTTTAAAACAGCCCTTCGAACAGCCTTCCAAGCGAGGAACCCATCCCTTTGTGGGATTTCAATTTTCTCTCCATGTGATGGACCCTAGGTCCATCCACCCTGCTCCACACCGCCCCATTTCCCTGGCTGTGCCTCCGCTTGCTTCCCATGCACTTGCAGGCACTGCTGGAGGAGCCCCTGCGTCCGCTTGTCCTGGTGAGCCGGGAGGTGACTATGGGAGATGAACACCAAAGATCTCCAACAGCTTCAGGGACNATGTACAGTAATTATTCAGTGCTGATGTGTTTGGGTTGCTTTCTAAGTTTGGTTTAAAAAAAAAAAACAAAATACCACAAATCAGTTGCCAGTGAAGCTGTCTTGAAAAGACGAGCTAAGGTAGGGAAATTTCTGTAGTGAGTCATGGCGAGATCAGAAGTAATTTATCGGTGGCTTCCCATCCTCGGTTGTCTGTCTTGAGCAGCCGCTTCCCATCCCACTGGCTGGCCTCCAGGCAGCCACACGCTGCTGGTGCCAGCATCCAGCATCCCCACACACAGCTCCGGTCCTCACTTGTCTTCTGCCAGTCGCAGTACACGGGTCCCTCTGCGTGCCTCTGTGTGCACGTCTTTTTTCCTCCCCAAAATGTACTCTTTGGGGTTGTTTTTTTTTTTCATGGATTACCCAGAATGTAACAGATTTATGCTGGGGCTAAAATGTAAGCTCTTCTTTTAACAAGTCATATTGTTTGGATACAAGGAAAACCAAAAAAAATTTTGCTTCATGTTCCATTCCTGTCCCCTCCTTCTGCTCACACACTGTTAGAAACACAGACTAAATTAATTGCAGGAACATCAGGCACCAGAGGGGTAGAGGAAAAAAAAAATCCAAGGCCTTGTAGTACAACTGTAACAGCATTTCATGTTCTCTGGGGTTTTCACTCTCAGTGACTGCATCGAGGTTTTAGTCACACAGAATTTAATGCCAATTTTTATTCTGCTCATTCTGTGCTGGGGATGTGTGCTTGACCTTTGAAAAAAAAACCAAACAACACTCTAAGGCCTTGATGCAACAGTGTTCTTTGAGTCTTGGGTAGGAGCAGGGTCCCAAAATGATTTCTCTCTTTGTTTTGCTATGAAATGATGAGCTTTTTCTTCCTTTCTTCTCTCCGGTGCTGGATTAACGGATAGGCACTATCCATCTGTGCCAAGGTCCCAGCTCCTGGAGCGAGGTGATGAAATTGAAATCTCAGCTCCAGGAACTGAGATTATTTCTTTTAATAAATTGAACTTCCAGTCTTTCATCATACTGAGAGGAAATTTGAAAACATCACCTAGAAGATGTCAGCTGGAATCTGCAGAGATGCTGGAGCTGTAGCTCAAACAAGAGATGTGCTGCACCGTGCTTCTCAACCGGGACTTAATGACAAGGCTTATTTCTACAAGGGCTGCAGCCTCTTTCAGGGGGCTGGTTACAATATAGAAAGTCCTGTAGAGGAAGACCTGCCAATCTTCAAGAGCACCTGCTTTGTGCCTCCCATCAGGAGCGCTACAATCACTGCAACCTCTATCTGTTCATTTCTGGGGGTGGATTTTTCAGGGTCAGTGACTGAGGTGGTGGTGTGGGGAGCAAAATGCTCTGATAAAGCTCTCCAGGTACCCATGGGCAAAACTCCTGGCTTGGAAAATAAATCCACCAACATTTTAGGCAACCAAACATCTTAAAACACATGATGCTAAATGCTCTCAGTAGAAGGTCTTCTCTGCAGGATTATCTTCCTCTTAGAGCATCTCAGAGCCTGGACTTGTAGTCCTCTGGGCCTGTGGAGGTTCGCTGGGGAAAGGCAGCCCCAGGGCCATCATTTTGTCAGCTCTGAGCAAGAAGCCCTGTCAGATAAAACCACAGCAAGCAGTTACCAAAGTCTAGTTTACTTGTTTTGCCATCAGTATGTGCACCTTCTTGCATGGAAAGATCTCCCTGTCATCACTCAGACACTTGCAACCCCCATACCATGCCAGCAGATGATTCAGGCTTTTCTATAATAAAGGAACTCACTTTGGATCCTGCTGCTTTAAATTATTCACTTCCTCTTACTATCTTCCTTTTTTTCTTTTGTTTTT
>VZTL01061680.1:0-10247 GCA_013400535.1 Scopus umbretta | reverse complement strand
GGAAGGAAGGAAGGAGGGAAGGAATGAAGGAGGGAAGGAAGGAGGGAAGGAAGGAAGGAGGGAAGGAAGGAAGGAGGGAAGGAAGGAGGGAAGGAAGGAAGGAGGGAAGGAAGGAAGGAAGGAAGGAAGGAAGGAAGGAAGGAAGGAAGGAAGGAAGGAAAAAATCTTGCCAATTTTTTAGTTGCTGTTGTCTAAGGGAATACTTTGTATTAATAAAATTGTATTAATAGAGAACTTGTAAAGAATTTTGTAAACAGTACATAATACTAAACATTGGGGATGAAGTGAGAAAATTGCTTTTATTCACTGCGGGAAACTGCATGTCAATTTTTTACAGACAGCTGCTGATTCAGCAGAAATTCTTTTTCAAAGATGTGCATTTGCAAATGACATTTTCTTTTGTTCAAAATTTGTTTTCAAGGTTTTTGAAAATTAGTCTTCACAATCTTGACATTTGTTTGAACTGGTAAACACTTGTTGTTTTCCAGGCTCCTTCACTGTAATTCCAGCACCATTTTTGAAATTTTTGAAATTTTCTTTATTTGTAAATATTCACCATTGATGAAAAGCAATATTTTGACAGTTCCAAAACAAAGAAATATTTTTTCAAATTACATCTTTGTTCAAATAAGCTCTTAAATTTTGTGCTGACATAATACCAGTGTTCAAGACTATAGGAAAAATGATGAATAGCAATCTAAATCTTTTAAAATTTTCAATACCAGTATTCATATTTGGCAAAACTAATGCTTTTCCTATATTTTTAAATTCAGATTATGAATTTTTAAAATCTTAAATATTTTCCTGTCCAGCTGCATGCTTGGGCTCTACCTCATATCTCCTTTTCCTGATTTTCTACAGCTGCCATATAGAGTTACTGCCAGGGTAATAACCCTGAAATAGCCACAAAGATGTATAAAAAACTAGATTTTTTTTAATATTCAAAATATGATTTGAAAATGTAATTGACTTGGTGTACCAACACACTGTTGACATCTCTTACTATTTTACACACAACTAGAAAACTAGTTTTTCTTTATTTTTGTATTACATAGAAGGCCACTTAGTGAGAAATACTAAACACTTTTTTTGCTTTCTTTATTTTTATTTTGAGGAGTTCTGTGATTTTGGTTTTTTTACCAGTATCTTTAAATTAAGACACACATATGCCAGCATATAATAAATACAACATATTTCTACACCAAGTAAGTTTCGTTGGCATGGTACTTTTCCATCAACCAGCTGAAATAATAATATAATTTAAGTTTTTTTAAGACTGTCTTAGGGCATATGAAAAAGCGTTTGAAGGACATTTGCATGGAAACTTTTCCAGTTGTCTTTTTGATACTATTTATGAATTAGTAATTTGTTTCCTTTCACGGTTTGACTGAAATTTGTCACTTTCATTTTAAATTCATTTTGGCATCCCTTAGAGAATGATGGACTTAATCCACAGGAAGGGAGAACTAGTGAACTGGGCTCTAAGTGTGGCTTTAGACACTTCTGTCCCTAATGTTGTCTTTAGCCTTCCTCAGCAATCACCTTACCATGAAAAGAATGGAGTTTTGCCCAGTAAATTCGCACGGAGCCTAAGCAGACACTCTCATCTATACATATACAGGACTAGACAAGCACTAAGCTTCTTATATTTGTAGGGATGAACTTCTTAAAATATGTCATTTTCGGGGCAATTATTTGAAAGGCCTTGAAAGAATGTGCCTTCTAGATGAGTCATCATACAAAAGTGGAGGAGAAGATAACCTCACCTTCTTCATTTTTACTCATGTGCTCCAAGATGCTCCTGTGAGAGGGAATTTGAGTCACAGCATAAAAGAAAACAGTTTGGAAAGAAAAGATTGCCATTTGCAGAGTCCTTCTGTATGCCTTATAGCTGTTGAGTCAGGGAGTCTTCTGAGAGGAGGATGGGAAAGAACATGCCTTTACACAAGGGTTTTGATATAGGTCTCCTGTGCACCAGGTACTCTGGTCATTAAGGAACAGATAGAGCTGATGTAGAGCAGAGCAGTCTTCCTGTACTTCATGGGGAGGTGTTGTGTCCAGTGCTGGAATATAGATATGTAGCCATAGATATATAGATATGTAGATATTGTAGATATCTACAAGTTTTCAAAGTCCTTCATGCCAGGACTCTGTTCCTGGATGGGGTTTACCTGCATGGCTCAACATTTCCACCCTCTCTACTTGCAGGGGCAGCTCCTTGTACGTGATCCTTGGAATTATTTTTAACTCGCTATTTCGTTCCTACCTACCATTTCTTTAATGCCCGTTCAGTTTTGCCCATACACCTATTTTCAGGTCTCAGTGTAGTGGTAAACCCTCAGTCATGCTAGTAGCTAGTTTACAACATCTGTGCATGGCTTCTCTGGCATCCTAGACAAAACCCCAAGCTGTGGTCATGCGCAAGTGAGTTTGATGCTCGCTGAAGTAGCGGTTTGCCCACACTGGAAACTTTTCACATAGCAAAGTCATTTTCCTAAATGGATGCTCTTAAAAAGTGGCTCACCATGTGGTGAGTATTTTTGTAGTAGTAGTAGTTAAGAAAGTTATATGATCAAACTGCTAAGAAATTTCAAAGGTGCATGGTATTTTCTGGCTTTCTTGCAAAGAACTTGACTTGAGAAGTGCAGCTTCAAAATTTCTCCATGGTTCAAACCTGAAGGTGGTAATAGCAGAGGGTTTAATGGAAGGAAACTGTTATGGTCTAGAGAGTTACATGGATGTTCCTGGAAGTTACTGGTTGGATTCAACTGTCTTCATTAGACATTTTTCTAAAAAAAAACCCAAACAAAACAAGCCTTGTATGTATTTTTACTTATATTCTAAATATTTTCAAGCAAAACACTTCTTATAGATAGCTGAACAATGCTGACAGTTCCTGCCAATAAGTGTCGAGGACAGTTTCTGTGATAAAGTACTGTAACTGGCAACTCAGAGCAAGCTATGTTTTCTTACAGCACTGGTTAAACTAAACACAGTGCTTCAATGGGAGTTGTGTTTGCTCAAAGCAGATGTGCAATAGCTATAGCAAATCCTTTTTAAGCATATTTGGCCTTTTTGTTCCTCTTTCTTTCCTTTTCTCCTCCCCAGTCCATCATACACCCGCCCCCTGCACACATTTATTCTGTGTTACTCTGTATACCAATAAAAGAGCTTCCCATAGGTGGTATGGTTGTTCTCCTATTCAGACTGTTTCCATCTCTTCCCTTGTACCTGATTGTCTACTTAGGGTGAGTCACTTGCTTACTGTGGTGAAGCTGATAGCTCTGTGTCTGCAGAAAGTCAAACCTGCTAGTCATTGTGTATAAAAAAACCCAAACACCCTAAACTTGTCAAATGCCATTGCTTTCTGTGGAAACCTTGTAATTCCCAGGAATCATCTGGGCAGCAGTGTCCTGTCCCTTCCTCCATACGCCTGCTGGTTTTCTGATGGTCAGACAGGTCAGACAGAATGTGTTTCTCCAGCACTACAGAAAACCAACATTTGTTTTTGCAGTCATATAGTCAGGGACTGTGATAGTACTGTGAACTCTTCCTGATGCAATTTAATGAAGAATCCAGAACATGCTTGTTTCAACAGTTGGGTAGGTTTTGGGGCAGTTTCAATAGCTAGCTATCTCTAGTGATACTGCCTAATAGCAAGGACAACTGTAGTTCCATTTCAATTAAAGAGAAATTAAGATGTAACCTTGGTTTGTGTTTTAAGTTCTTTTTGAGATTGAGGCCTGAAAAATTCAAAGGGGAGGTGCCACATGAAGTCTTTGCATAAAATTCAGCAGAAGATGCAAAGGTAATACAGTTAACATATCCAACAAAGTAGGCACAGCAATGGTGGTTTCCATTAAAGGACTTCTTAATGCTTGTTGTTCCATCATGTCTCTCTAGTGCTTCGGAAAAATGTGTGAAGATGCATTGAGTATTGCAAAAAAACATTACTGCAACATTAACTCCGATATTCATAAGCTCTCACAGAAATCTCTCTTGCTTTTTGTGTATTGATTTAGTCTTTCATTAGAGGAGACTTTGTTCTGTTGAACAAAGGTGCTTTGCCGTGTGAAATGAAGTGATTAAGGAACATTCTTTAATCAACAGAGATGCACAAAAAAGATCATCATTATCAATAAGGAGGATGTTACCTTACAACATTTATGACATGTTTTCTGATGTCCAGTAGGAAACATACTTTAAATCTGTGCTGTTGTTATAGTGGTATTTTGTGGATTATGCTTTTTTGTAAAGTAAGCAAGTTTTTAATTCACTGCATATGTCATTTAAGAATACATTTCCTACAAGCAATAAAATGCTTAAAATGATAAAAATTGGTAGAATCTGCTTAGGTTCAGCAACATTTTTAGGTGAATAAATGAGTGAAATCAGTTATATAGAGATAAAACAAGCAAATGACCTTTTTTTTCTAAACTACTCAAATCAGGCAGCAAGATGGGAGTAACACAAATTATTCATGTGCAATTTCTATTTACCTACATTGCTACCTTGTAGTAGCAATTCTCTTTGACTTATATGCTAAAAAAGACTTCATATGTGCAACTTCCGGAATGCTCAACGAACAAACACCATGTAAGTATATATACGTCTTCCAAACGGTGTATGGAGCTGCTAGAAACAGATGAGGAGCATTTATGTACTCCAAAATAAAGCAGGCCCGGGTGTGCAGCCAAATTCCATTGCATTCCTATTATCTGCAACACACATTGCACTTGACTTTTCATGAATTGTTTACAAAGATAGACTAAGTAACCACACATGCAGACTTGAAGTCACTTGTACAATTGCTTTTAATACGTATATGCTGCTGTTTTGTTGGCATTGCATGCACATATGCGCTCTTTATATTTGCTACCTAAGGGGCCAGACTCTGACACCTTGTGCAAGTTGAAAGACGAGAACTATTTGCAGTGTGAGGTGCTAATTGCTTATTTTGTTAACTTTGCTGGAGATATGAGTGACAGAATCTGAAAGAAGGTTCTGATTCAGGAAAAAATTTGCATATATTTCATTTTAAGCATGTGTTAAATCCTATTCGCTTTAATTAGAATATCTACACACTAAAAATAAAGTGTATGCTTAAGTTGCTTGTTAAATTGGGTCCTATGTAACTGTTTCTCCATTTATTTTGCAAGTCACATCACTTCTTATTGTTCAGTACCAGTTCTTTGATACTCTACTAGCTATTCTCTGATTCACAAACTCATCTTGTTTGGAATATAACGTAATGCATTTTAGAGATTATTCTGCTTATAAAACTACTGTACACTGTAATTTAAGAAGTAGATAAATTAAATTCTCTTATCCCACAATCTACTGGAATAATCTCTAGGTGATGGCAATGCAGCAATATCTGCATTCTAAAAGTTGCTTCTTTTTATTTTTTTTTCCCTGAAGGAGTTTTTTTTTAAAGGAGTTTGTTTGCTATTGTGCTCAGGGGTGTGGCTGATTTTTTTTGGCTCTGCTTCTTGAAAGCTGCTCTGCCCATAACACACAGTCTAGTGAGAGCAATGGCACGACATTGTCTGCATTTTCCGTGCACTTGGCAGAGGTTTTTTCATTTTGTACCTTATTGGCTGTGCTGTGAGATAGCACAACAGAGCCCTTTGTTATGCTCTCAGCTGAGCTGTTTATACATAGTGTCTCTGCTAAGTACTGCTTCCTCCGCTGGTGTTGCTCCACAAAGAAGTCTGCCCCAAAAATGAGGGAAATATTGGTGCTATTCAGCCCTGGGTGTGTTGCAGCTGAAGGTGTCACAAAGCTCACATTACATGCTGTTTTCAGTCAAAATAAGAGATACAGCCCACGGTTTTCTAAATAATGGAGACATAATTTTATTTTCTTATCAGTGGAAAGTAGCACCTCCCAGGGAATTCCTGATGAAGCTTGATGGCTTTGCAGTTGCTGCTGAAAGAAAAGGGATGGAGCGTGTGCCTGAATCATGGGTTACGAAAGCCTGTTGTTAAACCTGACGGCCATGGGCTAATCAGGACTTTCTCAAGCCCTCCATACTTTCTGTGCTGCTGAGCAGTGTGTGGAGTTCTTGCGCCACTCTTCATCTGTGCCGCGTAAATCTCTGCCTCCACTCATCCTGCTGCAGTGTGAGGGATCCTTTTCTGCCTTCAGATGTTTCCATATGCTTTATGATATTGCTGTATTTTAGCAGCTTACCAAGAAGTATGCTTGAGAATCAATACCAAAAAAGANTGGTTTAAAAAAAAAACCAAAAAAAAAAAAAAAAAAAAAAAAAAAAAAAAAGAAAAAAAAAAAGAAGCTGAAATGAGAAAGTTAACGATTGCAGCCAATTCTTCTACTCAGTTAAGGACACATGTTGATTATAATTTTATGCTGCATTGTTGCTATTTACAGCATTGCTGTATTGCTATTCCACATTCTTCAATGAAGCATTGTATAGCTGTGTTGCGGGGGACAGACCTTATTTTCTTTAATAGTTTTAGATATCCACAATATCCTGGTTTCTTCAGGCTGTCTGACAATTAAGGAAATAAACTTCTGTTTGGCAATGAGGCTGAATTCAGCTACTTGCTGAATTACCATCTCATACTTTCTGCACAACTTTGGTAGAAATATATTTAAACTGAGTGATGAAACTCGTGAAAATAGTGTATCAAATGACTGGCTGATCTCCCTTCTCCTCAAACTCCTCCTTACAATGGGCGTTGCTGTTTCAGGGGGTCTAAAGCATGTCCCAAAGCCAGGCACAGGGATGAAGAGCTGGGAATTTGAATGCAGTTTTCAGGTAGGCACAGGACAGCACTAGGATGATTTGAACCCATGCGGATGTGATATATGTGACATGCTGGCATTTAAAAGAGCTAGTTGTGTGAATTGCTTTAGCCAGACCTGTCTGAAGATCTTGTCTCAGTCAGTACACAGAATGCTTCCCAGGTGTTTGGGGAAGCTAGAACAAAGTCAGAATATTCTGCACTTGATATAACAGAAGGGCATTTGAGGTAATTGTTAAAAAAAAGGGGGGGGGGATAAAAAAGTTTCTTGGGAAACTGAAAGTACATTCAACTTTATATTCAACAACATGTGTTTTTCTAGTACATTCCTCTTTTAGATTGACCTTTTCCCTTCTGTTAATTTCTTGCTGCCAGGCGTATACATTTTAATAATGTATTTCCATTCCTTGACTACGAGGCACGAAATAAGTACAAAAGAGTTAATATGTTTGTAGGCTGATTTCCTAGCTCTGCATGCTTAGGTGATAATTTTCTTAAAATAATCTTGCCTGCTGTTTGAGTTTATTCAAAGTCCCTGTCCTTGGCATTTGGAAATGAACCTTACACTGTCATACAAATCTATTGCTACAGCTGAAGAGGTGATATGTCCTAGGTAGCAGAAAAGACAATGGTGGATATTTTACGTAGCGAGACAGTGTGCAACAGGTGATCATATTCATTCATCAAAAGTTTACCCTAAGCATTAACCAGTGGAACACAAGAACCTGTGGAGCGGACAAAGATTAATTATACCTGTGCTCATACAGTAATGTTTGTGTTCCAAACAAATTATATTTGCTTCTGTTTAAACGATGCATAAATCTGATACATGCAGATGAACGTGTGTTCAGGATGAGTGAGCACACTTGTTTGAATGTCATATTTATCCCTGTATTTTGTCAGAAAATTAACTTCTTTGGAGTTTGCGCTTGAGCTGAGCATATGGTTGTTGATCTCTGGAGATGACAGCCTATCTGAGCAATAGCTCCTTATGGCTCGAGCTCTCCTCTGCTGGCAGATGCTTTGGGCTTTTCTACAATTAAGTGGAGATCATCACTGTTTTCTTTGAGCACTGCTGTGCCTTGTACTCTGAAGTGTTTTGTTAATCACTGTCTGCCTTCGACAGAAGCTGCCAAAGCTCTCATTAAGTTTGAATTTTGAGATGTCATGCTCGAATGATGGAATTTCATCCCTTTTCTGCATGAATGGAATTGGCTATGGAAAGGTGCCAACAAAAAATCATGACACTGAAGTATATTTGCTTTGCGTTTTACTGCTGAAACAAAAGAGAGGGAGGAGGGGAAAAGAAAACTTTCTTGCTGTTTGCCTCGGTTCCAGAGCAAAGACTGGCTTGTGTGGTTTCCTGGAAGATAATAATCGTAAGGTCTTCACCTTATCGTCTGTAGGGCTTATGTTGTTACTTTCTATGAACAATCTGTCACTGTCTTGTTCGCACTGTGAACTTTAAACCACCTTCCCAAAAATCTTTTGATGAATGCCACTTACTGTGGTGATGGCAAGTGTAGTTAAGGATGCTCAGTGAGAACAAAAAAATAAATAAATTAATTTTTAAAATCAACATTTAGTTAAAGGCAGGAGTTCCAGTGATGACTTTATGATGAAGTATAATAGGAGCACAAACTAATGTTACTTTTGCCCTTCAAGAAGAATTGCTTGCACATGTGCAAGCAGAAAACAAAATGCATCTGTTGGCTGTTTAATGATTTGCAGCGGGAAACTAAGCGTTGTGGGAAACATGGTATGAAAAGACATTGCCCATTTCTCTTGGAGGATTTAAATGTTTCAGCTATATCAGTAAAAGTAAGCTTGGAAGAAAAAGTTGGACTAATTAGCTGCAGTGCTTAATAATTTCTGTCATTTTCTGTATAGCAGCTTATGAAGGAAAAATGCATAGGCTCCACGCAAAGAAAAATCCTCTCCGCTGTTGAACTCACGTTTTCTGTCCTGTTGACAATAACATTTATAAATATGCTGTTCAGCCCATTAATGTAATGTCACTTGTATGTTCTCACTTTGTCCCTGTTCTTGTTTTCTATGAAATTCTGAAGGTCTGAATACCTGCCAGTTGTGGAGAACAAAAGAATCCTCAGTGGGTAACATGTCTCAAAAATCTGAACCCAAATCAAGCAGGAACAAAAGCCAAGGTTATCCATGCTCTTCTGAAAAGCCACATCTTAACAGAATGTACTTTCTGTTTATTTCTGCTGCTATAAAACACAAAGTTCCAATCATAGATTCTTATGGGATGGTAGTTACTTTGAAAAAAAAAAAAAAACAAACAAAAAAAAAGAAAAAAAACTTGTACAAAATAATTGATTTTATACAAAAAAGCCTAATCCACCTATGTACAGAACTTGGACAGGTAACAACTTATTTTGCATTTCATATCAGACATTGAGTGCAAAAGACAACATCTTCCCACTTATACCTGACATTTTTGAAGTTTTCATGTTTTTGTAGAACATGCTCAAAAAGCACATTATGATTTCTATTCTGTAAAGTTTTGCCTGGATAACTACCTTCATCATATTTCTTGATTCTTCTTGCACATCTACTAATTTAGCAAAAGTATCTGGTACCTTACAGATGCGAATCACAGAATGGTTGAGGCTGGCAGGGAAGCCTGGAGACTCTGGAGTGCTACTCTCCTGCTCAAAGTAGGGTCAACTACGGCAGATTGCCAGGGGCCATGTCCATTCAGGTTCTGATTGCCTCCAAAGCTGGAAATTCTACAGCCCTTCTGGGCAACCTGGCCCACTGTTTGAACACACTTACAGTAGAAAATTATTTTTATTATGTTCAGATGGAATTTACATCTTACGCACATTGCCTCTTGTCCAGTCACTGGGCATCACTGAGGAGACTCTGGTTCTATCTTCTGTACTCCAGCAGGTATTTGTGAACACCAGTGAGATCCTCCTGAGCCTTCTCTACCCTAGGCTGAACAGTTCCAGCTCTCTCAGTCCCTCCTTGTATGAAAGATGCTTCAGTGCCTTAATCATCTTAGTGACCCTGTTCTGGATTTTCTCCAGGATGCCCATGTCTTTCTGGTACTGGAAAGCCCAGAATTGGACAGAACACCCCCAACTGTGTCTCACCAGTGCTGAGCAGAGGGGGAGGATCGCCTTCCCCAACCTGTTGGCCTAACACAGCACAGGAGGCTGTGGTCTTTGTTGTGAGGGCTTTTTGGTGGCTTATGGTCAATTTGTTGTCCATACCGAACCTCAGCTCCTTCTCTGCCAAGGTGCTTTCCAGCTGGTCCATGCCCAGCCTGTACCAGTGCCTCATGTTATTCCTCCCCACATGCATGACTTTACATTTCCTTTTGTTAAAATTCTCAAGCTGTACTTTGTGTTGCTGATCGCAACACTTTAAGCTCATGAGTTCAACCAGCTTTCAGTCTATCTCACTGTCCATTTGTCTAGTCCATACTTACTTCATTAGTTTGTCTATGAA
>VZTL01061678.1:8416-19395 GCA_013400535.1 Scopus umbretta | reverse complement strand
AGAAGTGACTTTTAATAGCCTTTGCCCAGAGTAATTGTCTAGTTTTGTCTGTTAGTTTACAATTCAGAAGAACCTTAGTTTTACCATTTCAAACTTTTCAGGTACTTAGTCCTTCCTAGAAACTAAAGGTATGTATTTTCAAAAAAAGTCAATCTTCAAATGTGACCAAGTATATTCCCCACAAATTCTATAGATTAAAAAAATAAACTAGTGAACCAGCAACTTTGGAAAGAAACAGTGTTCACGTAAAAAGGTTTAGCTAAGAATAGATATTTTTTCCAATAACAAAAGCAAAAAACCTAATCACATTAATAGGTGTCCTGGAGAAAATTAAATGAGTCTTCATGATTAATTACAAATTGAATAAATAGGAAATTCACCATCTGAAGCCAAAATAGGAAGCAAAACACATGAAAACAAACTGATGTACTTGCTGTAATAAAGCATTCTAAAACATGAAATTCCTGTTAATACTACTAGTGGTTAACAATGGCTGAAAATGTGTACAAGCTATTTGAATGTAGCTTGTTGTTATCATTCTCTTAGTAACATTAAACTTCTCTTGTGTAGGAAGAAGTTCTGTATTATGGAATCATTTTTTTGTCATGTGATTGTTAAAAGATAAGTAGTATCTCTTTGCAGAAAAACATTATTTTCTTCTCTTAGAGAAGCTTTCTTTGATAAAAGAATCTTGCCACATGCTGAACTCACTAAATTTATCTAGCTGTCACCATGACTTCCCATAAATCTACCTGTTCTGAAGTTTCCCTGCAGTGTACAGCAGTGTAAGCATTATGTTTGGGACTTCCTAAATGAAAAGTCCGACAAGGAACAGTGCCATTTGCAATGCCCTCTAAGGGTCTAATCTGCAACACACCAGAAATACTACTACTGAAATATTCCCACATGACCAGGCATTGTTTTGGGCCTGAAAGGAACCCCACTAGCAGCATCCTTGGTACCTGTAGACAAAGAAGTAAGTGAAACAAGTCTGATTTTCCAAAATGGGTTTGTATTTTTTTAGAATACAAGTAAAATCTTTGTTAGGTTTTGTTTCACATGAACCAGTTTGCCACACTCTCAAGAAATAGTACAATGACTCTAACATCAGTAGAATTGAAATGAATTGTGAATTACCAGTGAGTATATGTGCTGTATTTGTTTTTAACTCTTCAGTCCTTAAAATTCTTAAATCCTTAAATTCTCAGGCATCAATTTGCATCTTCAATATTTTATGCTGAAGGAATGATTTATTTGAATTTCCTATCTTAAGGTATACTCACTCTGTCTCCTATGAAATATACCTCTAAACTGGCTTGATTTCTACTACCAAAGGTCAAAATTAGAAGCAATACCACTTGTATTTCAGCACTTCATAAGCTTATTTTCCATGGTGACATCCCCTCTGAAACTGGCATTTCTTGACATTATTTATTGCTTGTTTGTAGTGGGATTTCTGTACTGACAGTAATGATAGCACATTGCTTTCCTTTGGCTAACAACAAATTTGCATTTTGTTCTAGTTGATCGGCCTTGGAAAATAAGTACATACTCATGCTACATTTTTGTTATATGGAGAGTGGTATGAATCAATTTCTATGCAGATGTTAATTCTTGCATATGAAGGTATTTGCATTTGTTTTTCAAAGCTATTTTGGAAACTTGAATCAAAATAGAAAGATTCAGAGAAGAAATTTTCACACTGGGTAAAATCTTAGCAGCATGGAAGTCAGTGGGAGTTCTGCTTCAGTGGGGCTAGGATTAAATCCTATTAGCATATAATATAGTAATATATTCCTCTGTTCTTTTCCATAAAACTGACTAAAAAGGAAACAACAGCACCTGTCCTTAGCCTGCAAACCAATAGTATATTTACAGTCAATAACTGGTGTGTATAGTAAATTAGCAATGTTATTTTAGTAAAAGCATAGTTCATCCGTGGTTCTCTATGCAAGTTTCCTATCCTGGATGATCTTTCCCCTTACATAGTGCACTAAACATTTGGTTAATAACCATATGATTTCACAGCCTCTTCTTGGAAAAGCTTGGGACCACACTAAGCAGGAGAGGTAGACAGTATGGGGAAAGATGCAACATCTCCATTTTATGGAGGAAAATCTGGACCTAGAGACTAGGCTGCTTGCTGGTGTTTGCAGAATTTGTGGCAGGCCTGGGAACTGAATACAGAGCCCTAGCGTTGCTTGGAGGTTAGCATCTTCTTGTCTTCCTGCACACAGGTGCAACTCTTGGTTCCACTTGGTCCAGTCTTCTGAATTGACCATGGCTTCTTAAAACTGAGAAAATAATCCAAAAGTATCTTAGTTACAAAAATCGTGTTTCATCTTTAGTAAAGCCCAGCAGAAAAGAGCAAGGAAGCCGGTGAAGGGTCTAGAGAACAAGGCTTATGAGGAGCAGCTGAGGGAGCTGGGGTTCTTTAGCCTGGAGAAAAGGAGGCTGAGGGGAGACCTTGTCGCTCTCTACAACTGCCTGAAAGGAGGTTGTAGCAAGTAGATGTCAGTCTCTTGTCCCAAGTAACAAGCAATAGAACAAGAGGAAACAGCCTTGAGTTGTGCCAGGGGAGGTTTAGGTTAGATATTAGGAAAAAATTCTTCACCAAAAGGGTTATTAAGCACTGGAACAGTCTGCTCGGTAAAATGGTTGAGTCGCCATTCCTCGAGGTATTTAAAAGATGTATAGATGTGGCACGTAGGGACATGGTTTAGTGGTGGACTTGGCAGTGTTAGGTTAATGGCTGGACTCAATGATCTGAAAGGTCTTTTCCAACCTAAATGATTCTATGACTCTATAAAAAATAGGAATGTAAACTTAATATTATTTTATATTCTTATATCAGACTAAAATATTCCTCTGATAATTAGAAAAAAAACACAACTTGAGAAACTTGTAACAAAAACTTAGAAAATTGTAAATGATAAATATTACTCTGAGTGAGAAGAGAGTAGTGTTTTTCTCAAGATTTTACTTCAGCTACAAAACCCAGACCCTGTCATCACCCTATGGGGCACTATTTGATCTGTTACACTCATTGCTTATTAATAGGGTCTAAAGATGGTTCTCCCTTGCCCCTACATTCCCTGAAATGCAGAAAAATGTTTTTTAGTTCTTGGAAAAAAGTGACATACAAGGGCCAAATTTTATATTACATTTACTGTTCATTTTTAAGTCTTTAACACTTGTTGACTCCAGTATACATCAGGGGTACTCAGCACTTTGTATTACTGACTCCTCAGATATCACCTTACATTAATACTTTGCATAACATGCATAATCTCAGTTAACCCATTTCAGCCAAAAGAAATGAAGGAAAACATTCCTGAGAAGACAGGTTTTGACAACAATGACATTTTTTTCCACATGTGTAAATTTTAATGGGATAGAAGATGGAAATGGGATTTTTCTTCTGGTTTATTTATGAAATAGGCTCATCTGCTGCTTTTCTCCAACTCAGAAACACAACTCTCATTTCTGCAAAGCTTACAAAATATCACTTTTCCATATAGGTGTATGGGTAACATCAGTGCTTCTGGAGCAAGTCACTTAAGTGCTACTCCACATGATCAAACAATGCAAATAAAGCATGTTTTTATGAAGAATATTGCTTTAATTACTGTTTAGTACACTATTTCTATGCAAGTGGACAAAGAAATCTTTCCCTTTTTTGTATACACAAATGAGGTTTAGGTTTTCAAGTGTGGACTACTGAGGATACCTATGTTTCAGCAATCACAGGAATTATTTAGGCTAAGAAAAATATGAAAGATTTAGGCAAAATTTCATTCTACAGGGCTATTCATAAAGAACAGGTAAATGATGATTTTGTCTAAAAGTTTTAGTATCTTATCAACGAAAGCACTTAATATGTCCAAAAGGTCTCTAAAAGTATTTCTAAACAATAATGACAAATATCTTTCAGAGGAAGAATCGTGTATTTTTTAATTTGTCTGTCATTTGTAGATTAGCTTCAATATGTGTCTATTCTCTTTTCTGAGTCTTGAACATCTGTGTTCCCTGTGCAAGAATATCTGTTTTTACCCATTTTATCATGTCTGTTGCAGCTTTGAGTAGGAGGTGTAGTCTATTTTTCATGGTTTGTTTTGAAATGCACATCTTGTTTTTGTGTCATCTTTGAAGTTCCCATGCCCACTTATCTTTAGATGAAAGAAAACTGTTCATTTATGCAATAATATATGATATAGAATGTATTTGGGGATGATAATTGCACATTTTGTAAAATCTTCAAAGACAGAAGACTGAAGGTCAACAAATTAATATATTTCAATAACGAGCGGTAGATATTCTGGCCACACCAAAGTGATTAAAGCAATTCTCTTGAATTTTGAATAGATGTTTTCTTTCTTTCATGAACTGAACTGATATGGGAAAACTCATATCCAGTTTGTCTGATGAGTTCCCACCTTTGTGAATTTCTTCATATCCAGAGTGAATCAAGCCTTTTTTGTTTTCTGAAGTGTAAGATAACTTTCTCAGAAACACCCAACGGGGCATGTCTGGAATGAACTACATTCCCCAGACCTGTCACTGCTAGGAATGACAATTTATCAGAAAACATTTGCCTGAAACTCTAGTATTTGACAGGGTCCTGAGAGCCTAGACGTGTTCTCTGGAGGCACTAGCTTTTCTTCGTAGGTCTTTCCTATGGCTATATACTGTAAAAACACAAGAGTCTTTGGCCCAGGGAGCTTCTAACTGAAATTTAGGTGTAAATCACATGACTACCTTGCTTTGGAATAGGCAAAAATTTATCAAATCAGAGATATCTCCAGTGAAACACTTCAGACTCAACAAATTGCTGTTTCATTAACAAAACCATTGTGCTTTTTCTGGCTTATTTTTCTAACCACCATACTCCAGACCTAATCATCAGCCCTTTGTGATACTTTTTATTCTGTGATCTTCTTTGTCCTGGAGACTGCAGCTGCTCACTCCACCTGTGCTAATGCAAATCACCAGTGCAGCTGAAGAAACCTTTAAAAGATGTGATTTGCTCTGCTTCATTTTACCCTTTTTAAAAGGAGGGTTAAATTGCACTAACACCAATTATAGGCTACATTCTACCTATTGTGATCTATGCATGCTATAAAACAACACAGTTTCATGGATAGTGGGAACCCAATACTGGAATCGATGACAAAAATCCTAAATCCAAGTCAAGGCACTGGAAAGCCAGGCTGGTTAAAGTTGCAAAGGTGTACAGCTTAGCCCAGAACTGAAAACTGAAGTCTGAGCAGATTCTGAGTGCAGAAAAATACTGATGTCTGAGCTGGCAAAGTATAAGGAATTGAACACAAAATCTTTGTAATCAGAAATGTCAGGGAAATCTAATGTCAGCTAGTGCTGTTAGCCCTGCCTAAACTGCCCAAATCAGCCCAGCTGTAAACAGCTGCAGCTGTCACTGAAGTTAACTGGAGTTGCATCCACTTACAGGAGTGGATTAGATTCCCGAAGATAAAGCAACATTACTCCCCCCCCACCCCATTTGTTTTTTATTTTTTCTCTCCTAGCTTAAAAAGCAATAATATAGCCTTCTAAAATAATGGTAAAGGTAAAAGCAATAATGTTCAGAGGTAAATATGATGAAAGACAGAAATGTTTTAAGATATGATAAGGCTAGCTGAACCACACAAATCATTGGAATTCATATCGCAGCATAGTCACTGGTTCTATAAATTAATTAATAATTCATCAAAGAAAAATCTACAAACTTTAAAAGACCTACACTATGAGAAACTCAGTGTTTTAGTTGACCACTGGCTCTTTTGTTTCTAAACACTACTAAATGCATCAAAGGAACCACTTAGATTGTGTCTCCATTTACCTCAGTGCCATTATTTGATGTTTCACTTGTGATGCAAATGAGTCTTTTTTTTATAGTTAGCCAAAAATTCCTAAGTATACACTGAAGGCAGAAAGAGCCTTTAATTTTAGAGAGACTATTAACTTTCAGTTTATATTTCTAAATCAAATGGTTAGATACGTCAATGCTTCTGTGCTACCTCTTTCCTTAGTTTAACAGTATAGATCCCCAAAATGCTGCTAGATTCTAGCTGACTCGTGAGAAATGCATTTACTACTAATGTACTGAAAATTTCCATTCTATATGCAGATGCTTATATCCCTGTTTTATTATTATTCNATCAGAGAAAGTCCAGGCAAAAAAAATATTTAAAGAGCAACAGGGCAAAGATTAGTTATTTTATTATTTATACTGTGGTTGTTTGTTTGTTTGTTTGTTTGTTTAACACCAAATGTCCCTCTCTGAAAGATGCAGCAGGAAATCTGTTCTCCTAAACTCTCTGTTCCTGGTTCTGATCATGGGTAGGGACAAACTCCACACTTTCCTAAACTGAGTGAGTCAGGCTCAAATTCATCTCACCTAATACTGGAAATTTAACTGATGTGTCCAAATTAAGAGAGTAGTTGCCTTACTTTTCTTCCATAGTCAATGGAGAGGAACAGAAAGTGCTTGAGATGAATAGTACTCCTCTCTCTCTTTTGAATGAAGAAAGATGGTACAATTGCTAGGCTCCTAACTTACATATGCTTAGAATAAATGATGAATGCTAAAGATTCGGTGATTAATGGAGAGGTTAATGGTGGATACAGGACCAGGCTTCCAAATGAACATGGAATTAGGATACATCATAAACCATTTTTGTTTGTTTTAGGGTAAAGAAAGGGTGTGAGGAATTATATTCCCCTCTGTCATAAATGGCTTTCAGGTTATATACTGGATTCTTCCATCACTTTTAAAACTTCTACCTATAGCTTCACTGGCACAAGTTATCCTTTTAAAGCTAAGTTAAATCATCCTTGATTTTTTTTTTTCCAGTACAAAAGCCAACTTACTTCAGGTAATTTGACATCCATAAACATATTTAATTAATATGATTTTAAAGTTTGGTGTTTTAGAAAATAAAGGTTTTTTGGAAATACAGAGTATGAATTTAGAATGATCAATAACTACTATGTCATTTCCTTCAGGGAGCTTCTGGCAGCCTACAACATTCACATGCATTAGCAGACAAAACCAAATTTGAATAAAATACAGCATGTTTATATACATCTAATATAAAAAAGTATAATCTAGATTAGAATATTTCTCATTTAATATATGTTACTGACTTTGCTAGTGGAGTTCTTAAACTATTATTATTATAGTTCTTAAAATATTATCTTATACTGTAACAAAATTAATTACAATGCATTGTCATATTTGATGCTGAGACTTTGTTAGTGGTTCACATTCAGTCCTCTCAAGAAAACAAAATAGACAAAATTAAAATTAAATTTTTTTATAAGCATTTAAGCAGGCATTCTTCTTTGTCTACTCTAAACATTGAAGCGATTTGATTTTTGGAGAATGCACGTGCACATATCTACTCCCTGTTTGCTTGTGTGTATAGGTATACAAATAAATATATAAATGTATGTATGCTTACATTTATATCTGAACTAAATATTCATTAGTTAACATGATTTGCACTTTGAACCTACCATACTTATCATGTTGATGAATCTTTTCATTGCAGAGTTCACTAAGCTTACATGGCAAGAGGAAGATCGCAAGATTAGAATCATAAGATGCAAATGTCTTAGTTCAGAAAAAGCATGTTCAATGTATAAGTGAAGGTCTTTAAAACAGAATTCTAATATTGATTTAATAATGAGAATATATCTTCAGGTTCTATTTTTAAACCTATGAATGCATTTACCATTTCTGACAGTTATTCTTTTTCTAGTATATCTCAATTGTTATCAAGTGTAAAAATGTCTTCCTCCTCTTTACTACTTTCTCCAAATCTGATGAGAAATCTTTTCAATCTCCATAAATCAAAGTCCTTGTTGAGAATTAGAATACTCTTCTAGTCAAGGGAAATGGGGATTTAGCATTATTGTTTTATTTATCACTTGGAGGCTCAGATCTTTGTCCTACCAGCTCAGATGTTAAAACAGATTCACAAGACTGACAAAAGTTGTAAGGCACATTTTTAAAGCAGCTGTATTATTTTATGGCCACAGACTTCAGAGAAGCTTTACATTTATAATACAGACTGGAAGAGACTAAAATTTTAATTATATTGCTACAAAGGTTATGCAGTTCTCAGAGGAAACCATACAAGAAACCTTGCACTGTAATTTTTACTAATTACTTGGCATTAAAAAGCACATACTTTTAATGACAATAATGATGAGCAAAGAGCTATAAGCCTCAAGAGGGAAGGTTCTGATTAAGATATAAGATGACAAACTGTGCAATACTTCTGATTAAAATATACCTTGGATGTATACACAAGGTGCTGTTGATGCAGAGGGCCACTAATATACTTAAGGTGTGCATTAATCAGCCCCTTCACACATTTGATTTAGATTACTACTTTGCATTTTTAAATCAAGATTTTTATGCTTAAAAAAGAATCTCCCTCTTAAGTTATAAGTGGACCCAAGAGACCTTTTTGTAAATGTGTAACATTTTGAAAGAATTGTTTGTTTAAATACTTAATGCAATTAGCACTGTTTGCAAGGACGTTTTGTCTCCTCTTCCTCTTGTTATATGGTTAGATGTCTTCTTTTGTTTTGTTGCCAAGACATGTTTTGTTGTCAAGTCAGCATTTATTTGCACTGTCAATGGTATGTCAAATCAACTTTACACTAGCAAAATTTAGCTATGCCCTGCTTGCCCAGCTTATTTTGTTCACTGCAGGGAGGTATTAATCAGAATGGGAACCGTAACTGGCTATGGACTGTGACTTTCAGAAATCATAAGAAAAAGGAAAATCTGTTCATTACCCATCTCACTGGGACTATAATACAGCTCAGCTAATGAATTTAAACTACTCTGACACACCTTACTGACTTGTACTTCTTTTGCATGTCATATTTTTAGGGCTGCATTTTTAAGTGTACTAGATGTTTGTTGCCATTCCTTAAACCTGGCAGAGGTTTTTGCCATATTTTGTCAAAATGTGCTTTTCTCAGTGTATTGGGTTTGAATTACAATGTTTTGGTAGTGGGGAAGCTACAGGGGTAGCTTCTGTGGGAAGCTGCTGGAAACTTCCCCCATGTCCAGCAGAGTCAATGCCAGCCAGCTCGAAGACGGATCCACTGCTGGCCAATGTCAAGCCAATCAGCAACAGTAGTAACACCTCTGTGATAACATATTTAAGAAGGGGAAAAAAAAACAGTGCAACTGCAGCAATCAGAAGAAAGGAGTGAGAATATGTGAGAGAAACAACCCTGCATACACTAAGATCAGTGAAGAAGGAGAGGAAGAAGGTACTCCAGGCACTGGAGCACAGATTCCCCTGCAGCCTGTGGCGAAGACCATGGTGAGGCAGGCTGTCCTCCTGCAGCCCATGGAGAGTAATGGTGGAACAGATATCCATCTGCAGCCCATGGAGGACCCCATGCCGGAGAAGGTGGGTGCCTGAAGGAGGCTGTGACCCCATGGGAACCCCACACTGGAGCAGGCTCCTGGTGGGGCCTGTGGACCCAATGCAAGAAAGGAGTCCATGCTGGAGCAGGTTTGCTGGCAGGACTTGTGACCCCATGGGGGATTCACACTGGAGCAGTCTGTTCCTGAAGTATTGCACCCCATGGAAGGGGCCCACACTGGAGCAGTCCGTGAAGAACTGTAGCCTGTGGGAAGGACTCAGATTGGAGAAGTTCATGGAGGACTGTCTCCCCTGGGAGGGACCCCACACTAGAGCAAGGGAAGAGTGTGAGGAGTCCACCCTCTGAGGAGGAAGGAGGAGGAGAGACAACGTGTGATGAACTGACTGCAAACCCCATTCCCATCCCCCTGTACTGCTCAGGGGCAGAAGGTAGAGAAACTTGGGAGTAAAGTTAAGCCCAGGAAGAAGGGAGGAGTGTGGAGAAGGTGTTTTTAAGATTTAGTTTTTATTTCTCATTACCCTACTCTGTTTCGACTGGTAATAAATTAAAGTAATTTCCCCAAGTCAAGCCTGTTTTGCCTGTGATGGTAATTGGTGAATGATCTCTCCCTGTCCTTATCTTGACCCATGAACTTTTCATTATATTTTCCCTCCCCCGTCCAGCTGAGGAGGGGAGTGATAGAGAGGCTTTGTTGGGCGCCTGGTGTCCAGCCAGGGTCAACCCAACACACTCAGACTATATATTTTCCATGGGAAACATATCTTCCAGATTGCAAAGATATTGTTTGCTAATAATTTAGAGAGAGGTGTGGGAAGGCACTAGCCCAACCTGCTTGAGATACTGCTTATTTGCTTTGATCATTTGCCTTTGATCATTTGCAAATTTAGGCCCTGTTACTGCTAACACTCATGGCCTTAATTCTCCTTTAGATAAAGGTTTGTAGCAGTAAGGTCTTGAAGTTTTTTTCTCTTTTCATCAAAGACTGAAGGCTCTGATGTTCTTGGATGAGAAGTGCTAGAAAAACAGAAAGGATACAGGGCTTTTTCCCTATGAATTCCATCAGAAATTTCCTTTCCTTGGTTCCTTCCTTTCCTTCCTCTCAACACTGTTAGGCAATATGCCCAGGCTGCTTCCCACCACACTGTAGAGTCTGAGGGTATACCTCTCTTGCATACTGATATATAACTGTATTTGTCCATTCACATAATGCAAAATCTAAGTCTCACAAGTCTGGAATTAGGAAAGACGTGTAGGAAGAAGTTTCTGAGTGCCAGTTTGGCACTTTCCATAAATTAGCACCCAGACAGGCACTTTCATTGTGCTGAAGCTCTGAGTAAACCATCAATTATTGTCTAATAGAAATAAGTGAGAGACAATAATCCCCGACACACCTGAGAAGGCTATAACTGCCACATATCATCCCAAATTCTCAATAGATTGTGCCTTCCCAGTAGAGTCATGCATTACCCAGGCTTTACCAGCTGAAGAATCTGCACACAGAGAATAAAAATCAGTGCCTCTCTGTAAAAAAAAAAAAAAAAAAA